>JAOUZG010032859.1:8479317-8506037 GCA_026289955.1 Argiope argentata | reverse complement strand
TGGATTCGGAAGGGAGTCAGCACAATGGATGTTTTACGACCATTCAAGGATGCCAAAGGAACTGAGGGCTCGAAGAGCCCTTAAGGGCAAAAGGGCGTTTTGAATGGTCACGGAGTAAGAGAGGAACAAGATATTAATGAATAAAAGAGGAACAAAAAAGTTTCTCAAATTGTGTGTCCCATAAGCGTCTGTGTGTACTTAGATTTAATTTGTATTTAGTTTCAATAGTATTTCTTGGATAAAGCTTATTAGAACAAAATTTTGTTTTAAAATTCCATTGAATTTTTATTCAGAATGCGGTTTTATGCTCTCTTGTGATTAAACATCGAACTGAAGCATTAGAAACTCAGAAGGAATATATTTGAAAAATTGCTATCAATATATAATTAATAAATTAAATATATTTCGCATTTACAATTAAACTATTTTTTAAATGAAAATTTATGTTTTTTACTCTAATCTCTACCTTCAATTATTTTTCTTCGCTCAACGTAAACAGATGCGATTGAATTTTGTGTTTTAAAGTAGCCTAAATTTTGAAGAATATAATAAAGTATACTGTTTTATTGTTTCTCTTTTCAGATTTATATTGTGTAATAGCATGAAATTATGTGTTCGATTTTTTATTATGCAACTACTTTTTAAAGTTGTATACTGAACGGAATGAAATAATCTCTTTCAAATTCATAAAAGAAACAATAAAAACATTTTTTAATTATTTATATCTGGGAAGTTTAGTTATTAATGCTTAGATATTTACTAATATTATTAACAATTAATATTTAACTTTTAATACTTCGTTATTAGTATTTATACCTTGATGTAGATAAAAGAAATAGCAAAATAAATTAAATTAAATGTTTGAAAAATTTTAACTGAATCCATTTTAAAAGTTTTGACTCTGTAAACTATCTTAACAATTTTTTTTAATAGTTTATCAAAGAAGATACTTTTCTTAGATAAAACGGTAGATATATAAAATTTTTTAAAAACTCAAAAATTCTGCATTTATTTTACAGTTTTTAAGCAATTTTTTCTTTGTTATGCTAAAGAGACTTCTTCATTAGAGGCTAAAATCTGAATGGATAAATCACATAGCTTTTGAAAAATCTTGTGCAAAATGCAGCACGACTTTTAATGACATGATTTGAACCTACTAATGGAAAATAATGCAAATAAAGGCTTCAATGCTGCGTGAACAATAAACTATTTATGAATATGGAAAAAATTTAGAGTTCATAGCTATGGCTTGAAATCATAAACTGTTATTTACTAAGATCAAATAAATGAATTTGCATTACTTTACTCAAATTTTGGCAGGTGTTTCTTATGGAAGAAAACTTCATAAACTGCACACTTTGGTGTGGAACGATATTAAAAGTTGTCGGACCCAAACTTGAAAGTAATTTTTATCAAGATTTTATTTTTATTATTATTATTATTAAAAGTAATCTAAGGATTTACAATCATGATAAAGATCAATGGTAGTATTAATCTTCATATTTTCTCATACGCTTATGCAGTGTAGCGCTATCCGTATTTTTTAGTATATTTGAATAGAAACAATTATGAATTTTGAATCTTTTATATTGGAGTGAAAATTCTATATTTTTGCAGTAAAGATGTCAAAGCAACGTACCAAACTTCATTTATCTATTTTTTTTTTGTATTTTAAAATAATTGCTCAAACACTCACGGAAAGACTGACTCATGGATAATCAATATTTTGACACATTATATTTAAAAAATTTAATACAAATCTACATTTTGATAATTTTGTACGACACGTATAATATATCAAGGTGTTTCTGTTTTGAAATATCATGTATACGCAAACACGACTTTTACATACAGATTCAGGCATACAGATTTCCTATCAACTAGTTTCATCTAATATTTGACACAAGATTACATCTAACTTATTTACAATTAATTTAAGAAAATTGTAATATTTTTACTTACGAGAAAGGAAAAAATTAAAAATTTCACAAACTATTTGACTGAAATGATTTCTAGTGAATGCTCTGCCTTTTTAATTCCGGCTATTGAATTCAGAAAAGCTTAAAAATTGGAATCAAAAAGATTCAGGAAGTGTTTAAAAAAGGGATTAAGCCATATCCAATATGCTACATTGAACTGAAATTTGAGAAACAAATGTTTATTTTTAAGTCAATTATATAAATAATCACTTGTTTAGAAAACTTTCCAAATATTTTAACGTTTCTAAAAAACTGAATTTGTTAATGTACGTTATCATGTTTAATATAAAATAGTTATACATTTTCAGTTCTTATCCTGCTTTCTAATGTTATTTTAAAAGTTAGTCATTTAGTCTCCATGCATGTTTCTTAAGTCCATTGTTTAATTTGGTACTAAGATGAATCAATCAAATTAAATTTTTTCTTCCTTTGTCTCTTGGAGATCTATTTGATAAACTATGAAAATTAAGTATCAAGTGTTGTGGATGGGTACGATTTGCTTTCTTTCAGCATTTTATTTATTTCAATTCCTGCTGTTAGCTCACTCTCCCCCTAAATATATCTTTTTCAAATTTTCCATCGTTAATAAAATACTTTTTATTCATCCTATCAAGTACAAGTAACTTTTTTAAAAACTTGTAGTGGATGACATTTGATGTCAATACAGTTTTTTTTCAAATATTAATTAATTTTTTATTAATTAATTAAAAACCAACTTTCTCGTCAAAAATTAGACTACATTTCTCCATCGCTAAATAAGTAACGAATTCAGTTTGTTTTCCCCCCACGCCAATGAGATTAGGTTTAACATGTTTTCAGCAGATTATCTTAAACGATTGTGTTTATTTTCGTAATGTTTGATGCAGTTAAAATAAACATTGTAAATTAATCAGTTTTTTCGACTCATTTTGAAGTACTTTCTAATTAAAATAATTGAGAATAACTACATTAGAAATTTCTAATCTGTATTGCACTACCCAACTGGTGTAGTAAGTCATAATTGGTTTTGAATAATCACTTGCAGTTGAAAATTCAATGTTAGTAGAAATTTTTGATCGATTATTTATAGTAATTGCAATTATCAGGTCGGAATAACCTGGTTGGTAGGCGTTAGTTTCACATCCCTTGGGCTGCAAGTTTGAACCCACCAACCGAAGTCTTTCCGTATGTGTGTGTGGTGAACGTTACATTTGTCGTGGTCACAAGTCCTCCATGTCGAGAGTGGTGTTACAGTGCGTACTGGAGCAGAGGTGATCGTTCTCTGTTCTAGATCTAAATTATGATCTATAGATGAATGAATGCAGTCCTTCCCATAATAAGTGTTTTTGATGTGTGTGGGCTGGAAGTCGGACTTCTGGACTCTGGTGCTCAACGGTCCATACTCTCAAAAGTTATCGCACCCCTCCTTCCGTTGTAAAGCGGAACATGAAAATAACAACAATTGTAATAATTTATAATAAGAAACTAAAATAGAATTTTAATCGCCAGGAGACACCAGGCCCGGATAACCTGGTTGGTTGGGCGCTGGATTCACATCTTTTCGGCTGCGAGTTCGAACTCGCCAGTTGAAGATTGTCATTTGTGGTTATGAGACCACCATCAACTTCATAAATTAGATAGGGGGAAAAAAGGAAACGAATAAACAGCAACGAACAAAATATAATAGTCCAACACCATATGTAGACAGGAAAATGGAAAATTGCCATTATTATAATCGTTTAATAAAAAGTAACTAAAATAAAAAAAAATCCTTTGCTGACCTAAGAACGAATTCATTTAAAAAATTGTTTTTTATATTACTTGTTTATAATCTTCTTTCTCTGAGTCTGAGAAACATGAATACCGAATATCTGCAACATGCGAATGACTTAGCATAAAAAACTTTGGAGACAAAACTTTACGAAAACTAGTTCTATAATACGTGAAGTTAATAATTTACTGAAAGGAATATGAATTATGAGGCTTAACATAATTAAATGAATATTATAATAAGGCATAACTATAGTTCATAAAATTTTAATTAATCTGATTTATGTTTTTAAATTATTCTGGTAAATAATTTGTAAAAAAAAATCCAGTTCTGTTATATATATAATAAATTGACAATAGAAAAAGTCGGGAATTTATACTTGAGGTGGATTCCGTTTAATGAATTCTCTATGAGTATATACTGCAGTCATTAGGTTATACCTTTAAATCTTTTGTTCGGCCTTTTTTTTACTACTGGTTTCTCTATATATACTTCCACAACATTATTAAGATTATTGAATTTGTGCATTTTAGTAATTGCATTTGTTGTTATTGTTGACTGGCGACGTATTTCCTTTAAAATTTTTTCGTTCTATTACTTATTTTGGATTTTGCTGTTGAATTTTATATACATTTATCTTGACTGTGAATAGATAAAAATAAAGCAATAGGCTCCGCTCCGAAAATATTTTTAAAAGTATTACTACTTCTTTTATCAATACGGTTGTTATATAATTACTTAAATTTGATGAAGTGTAATGCGTTTTCCTATATTAAATCCGACATCCTACACAATTGTGCAAAAGATTTCAACTCATTGTTATAACAGAGCATATTTCTTTCATGAGCGAAAGTAATTGCTTAAACCGGTTATTGCTTCTAAATAAGGAATCGCTTACCTCTTATGCCAGTTTTCGAGAGTTTTCAAACTATGCTGGCAAATATTTGTAAAATTTATACATCACAACGTCACTGAAATAGCATTACCACTATCTCTTCATTAAATTCATTTACTTATATATATAGGTAATTTTATCATGTCTATGGAGATAATCCACAAAAGTAACCTTTTCTTGTAAGCAAATTTCAAATACTGTTCTAAAACATTGAATTTTCTTAATTAATTTGTGGAACCGTTGGGGATTCCTACCAAACTTAGATGCCTATTCCTTTATTGAATCCATCGGCATGAATAATTATTAAAAAAAATTTCAATGATTGTTATCTCCACTACTAGCGGTCATTAATAAGAGAAAGAAAAGATTATATTGCTAAGTTACATAAGTGAAAATATGTTTTACAAGTTTAATTTCACATATTTAAGACATCAATTACTTTTCCACGGTCAATTTTATAAAAAGATGTAAAATACAAAGATGTTATGCAAAGTACAACTGAAACTTTTGTGAATTACCTTACTTGATAAAATTAGCAAATATAGCAATACATCATTAGTGTTTTCTTTTATAGAATGGACGAAAATTAGAAAATTATTTTATGTCCATTGTATTTTTTTAAGAATAATAAACATTATAAAAACACCGAAATTTATGAGGAATAAAATATATTGCAGTATAATATTTAAAAGGAATCGTTTGTTTGTTCAAGCTGCCTTTTATTATTTTTGAAGGTAGCAATTTCATTGGATGTGTACTCAAAATAATGGGAAAAATGAAAGAAAAATTGCAAAAAATGTTGATAATTTTTATAAATTTCACAAACACTTTAAAATCACTGGAATATTCTATAATTTGAAAAATAAATTTTTAATAAGGACATTTAATCTTTATTTACTTTGGTATATTTCACGATGTTTGAACTTTAAAATTTCCTTATTTTGAAGCATTCAAGAGCGGAGATGCCATAATTTTTTTAAAATAAAAAGCAATGATTACAAACAATATTGAGTTTTGATAAAATTGTTACTGGGTATTTAAGAACTCGGATCATAAATACATTAGTAGCTAATTATATTTCTAGAATTATGCTTTTTTTTCAGATATCTAATCAATTTGTTGATTTGTATCTCTTATTATAATAGAATATGATGCCCGTTCTTCTAAAAAATAATTTATGTTATATATTGTTATTTATATATATCTGATTAACTGAACTATCCGTGTTTAGTTCTAATTCTAGAAAAAGGCTACTTTATTGCAACTATTGATTGCTCGGTGCAAAATAATTTATTTGGAAAAATAATAAAAGGATATGAATACAATTTTAATCCTTCAATAATTGCTAATATTGAAAATATATGCATAATAAGACCGAATGTATGATGAAAGTTTCTGTACTTAATATATACAGTAAAAAGTAAGTGAAAACCTATCTGTTTATATTTACACTGTTTAGAAAGTGCTTTCAGCAATCGGGGTTAAAAAGCAACCTATACACAATTCCCAGAAACCATCTGACGTTAGTAGCCGTACAAAATAAAAGAAAGCAATAAAATTTGGCATGAATAGGTGGTAACTTGCTGATACCCTAGGCTAGCTGACCTCCCATGAAGAACGGGAGGGGGAAGAAAGAAACCCTTGAACGCTTGCTGTGCATCTCTTGTGCAAAACTGACACGCTTCCACGACAGAAAACTAGTCCCGCTTCCTTCACTTTACAGAAGTTCCACTCGTAGAATGGAAACGCCCAGAGGGTTAAAGTAACTCTCATTTTTTCAGTTACCATCAGATTATCAGGAAATTAGAATACTAAATGGAGTGAATATATCACTTTTCCAATAAAGTTTCGACGATTGCTGAATTGTTTTCTGAATGTTCAAACACATTTCTATTCCACAATATTTAATTACCAGTTCCATACTTTTCATTACAAGACGCTCGCCAAAGATCGCCAACAACCTAACGAGACACAAACAAGAATTAATACAAAACAAAAATCAGAATTAACAAGAATTGTTGCCACAATTGGCGAACAATCATCTGCTATGGCGATAACAACAATAATTTTGTTTGATATTTAACAATTCGGATAATTATTAACTCGGAATTCGGAGTACTCATAATGTAGTCTAAACTAACTATCTTGAAACTACAACCGTCTGAACTGTATTTCATATCTCCAAAAAGAATTTAAATACATAAACATTATAGAAAGAAGGTCACCTTTTATTGGAACATATGGACGATGGTTCCATTCAATATTTCAAATTCCCGTTCATCTTTTCAGTCATCATAGAATAGTCAGGGCCTTAACTTGGCAATCAGAATATTCATAATGTAGCCTAAACTACTAGTTATTTGAAACTACAACCATCCAAAATGTATTTCCTATCTACAGAACGAATTCAAGTACAGAGATATTAGAAAAAGAAGGTCAACTTTGGCAGGAATCTATGGATTCCCTTTTATCTTTCCAGTTACCATCGGATGGTCAGGGCCTTAACTCGGAATTCAAAGTCTGGAAATCTGCTGCTCACTATTCAGTAAAATCCCTCAGCGAAGAAACCGGCTACTAATCATTGCCACTCACTGTTTTCTAAGTAGTCGTTAATGAAGTTCTAAACGAGATAAATTCTCATCCATGCATTGTGGGTCAAAAGCCAGCCATAACCTACACCCAGCAGAGTGTAAAATAACCACGGAAATCTAAAGACTTCAATGTGCCAGAGGCATAATTTAATTTTCTGAGCCGCCGTTAATGAGGGATATTTCGTGGGTCGTTATTTCAGGGGGAAATTTCATTAGATTTCCGGACGGCACCGTCTCCAGAGATTCGGCTATCTTGACTCGCTGATATTTTCCAACCATCTAATTTCAGGAAGTAAGTGTTTATAAGAACTTTTAAGTAGTCTTTGCATACAATGAGTCTTCACAAATTAAAATTTCCTCAGACTCATTAGCGCTGGTGTATTAGTTATCGAATTATGCGGGTAAGTGTCCTTGTTATCCATATGTATTAATCGGTGAAGTATAATATTTAAATAAATTTCCTTCCCTTTTCATTAATTTGGAGCATTTTTTTTTCACTTGGATACTATATGTTAAGTTATTAACATGAGTTTTAATAAATTTACTGGAAATTCTTTTTAAATTAATCTTGAAGAATTAATTACATCGCTTGTGAATTCAGAATATAAGATTTATTCTAAGAGAGAGATCATTAGCATAATTTTGTAATTTTTAATAAACTGAGGTAAAAACACAATACAATGTTTATATGCGCTCAAATGTAAAATAATCTTTATTGTAATTTTTTTTTATTTAGTAAAAAAATTTATGCTAAACCAACACATTTGTATTAATCACTCAGATGATATTTTAAATAATAAATAAATAAATTTTTCTAGTAATTACAATTTAGCGCACAAAATTAGTGGATTTACTTTGTTTATTTAATTATTTGTTTTCTTTTATATATTATCATTAAAAGATTGAAATTCTGGTAAAATCAGTAGTAGAAAGTAGAAACTTTAAACTTCTCTGGAACATTTCTTTTGTATGAAAGGAATATCTAATAAACAATTCTACTATCAAAACATGTTTCGACATACTATCAGAGAACGAAAGAGGAAAAAATTACTATATATAACAAGAATTACTATATGAGAAGGATCATATTTTTTAACATCATCAATCGGATTTCAATGTTTCGCACATGATTACATAGAATATTTTGAAATTATTGTTAAGAAGAATCTTAATATATCGTTTTAATGCGAAGATTTTAATAGGAAAAAAAGTATCTTCTTTTTCACTGCACTAAAATATAACAAGAATTTGGATATGATTTATTAGTGCATGTACATATTTTTTTATTAAAATACAACTGCAATCCTTTTCGACTTCGAGTGATTTGTTCCACTTTGAATAATAAAGTAAAGATAAAAAATAAAACTATTGAATAGTATTGAAAAATTAAACATATTTACAAATCAAGAAAATCAAAATGTTATGAATATTAGCAAATTTTTGTTAGCATAATATTTTCAGAATACGCCTATAATTGGGAGAAAAATGCTGTACTTTAAGTAATGTAAAGCTGATATGATTATTGGATCTGAATAAAACTAACACATACGTGCACATCTCACATTTTAAAACTACAATCAACCAATAAAATTATGGATGCAAGAGAAAAATATCAGTTTCATGTATATAATCGCAATCTCAACATTAAACGCACATTGAAATCAATCTCTTCAAATTATTTCTATGCACCCAGATTAAATTACATTCATTCCTTCATAATAAGTTTTAGTTTTTCACGGTGACTTGCTAAAAGGATAGTCTCGTTAGGCTGTCTAGACATGAATTAATAAAGAATTATACTCTCTTGTTAAAAGAGCTGCTTTTGAAATACAGAACACTCTTTCCTGAATTGTAAAATTACTTTTAATAGTATTACAAGTAAACTTAAGCTAAAGAATTTCATGAACATTAGACGTCAAATAGATTAATGATGTGCATTATTACCTAATTTGCCTTACTTAATTTTGAATTTTACTTCAGAGTCAGACAGTAGAATTATCTCTATAATTACGAAATTATGCATAAATGTATCAAAGCTCCCCTTAATGCAGTTACCCTTGATGAAAGGTAATTAAGGAGCAATAAATCTTCATAAAAACAAGCTTATATTCTTCATGCTGTATATTTCCAACTTATTTTCTACCTTGTAATTAAAAGGTTAGAAAATAGATGCCACAACTTATGCCTGTATCTTACTAAATTCCAAACAACTTATGTTGTTAATCATATTTTCGACAGCTACATGTTCGCTGTAACTTAAAGTGAGAATGCATGACTAATTATATACTCTAAGTCACGCGATTTTATCATAAATATTTTATTTTAAAAATATACTTTCAATAAATTAGCAACATTGTTTCTGGCGAAAGCCTGGTAAACAAATTTTGTTAAATGATTAAAATTATCTAGACATTCTATAACAGATTATACTATGAAGATAAAAAAAAAAGCATTCACGATTTTTTTGTCTTTTTCTTACATTTTTTATAGATAATTTTTTTTAAAAAAATTGGTGGCAAAATCTTATTATTCATTTGACGAACTCGCAGGTTAAGACTAATTAAACTAGAATGAAACTATTAATAAATTCTATTTCTATACAATAAATAAATTCTACCAGTTTTCTTTTATTCAGATTTTTTAGATTTCCGTATAGAAAAATTTAAGAGAATGAATGAATTTTTTTTACATTTAATTACATTTCTGAAACCTTAGGAATCATTTATCAATGGATATTTAAGAAGATACACTTACAGATACTAATTATTTGCTATTATTGCATCAAAAACAAAAAAAATAATAGAAATAATAGCAAGTAATTAAAAACTAATTAAGAAAAAATCTGAAATTAATGATTATACAAGACTTTTTGAATTATTTTCTTATTATGCAATATTTTCATCATTATCTGAGAGAATCATTTCACCTATTTGTAGATGTTTTTTCATTAATTCATCTTTAGTGAACTAAAATCTTGGCGAATAACATAATTCAAATTTTGCTTATCCAAAATACACAAAAAGTTCAACATTCAAACAAAAATATCAAATTTTACCCTTAGAATGTCTTTTTTAAAGGATCCCTAAATATTTATAAATTCGCTGTACCTTAGAATAATTACCAAGCCTTCATAATATCACGGTACTCAAGGATATTGCCCTCAGAAGCTAATGCCTATTAGGTCCAAATTGCCGACAATTTGTCAGAGGGTAAGTAAAATAAGTGTCATAAGTAACAGCAACTCAATTAAAGCATAACGAAATATTTGCCAAAACCGTCAGAGTTAAATATATAATGAACTTTTAAAGGGAGAATAGTATAAATACCTTGTATGGGAGGAAATATATAATTTTCGTGGGTCTCTGTATTAAATTTTGTGCATAGTAAAAATTTCAAAATATAATCAATTTCCATTGGCTCGTGTTGAATTTTTTAAAAGTTTACACCTTTTTAGTAATCAATAGAATCATATCTCGAATAAGTTCTCGACAGTAGAAATGTTAATGGATAATATAAGATTCTTCTTGTCATAACAAGTTATATATCTTTTAAGGTAGGTGAATACATTAAAAAGTTAACGTTTTGTAAATTTATGACATTTTTTAATCTAATATTCCTAATGTTTGAACAAGTTCCGTTAAAAATCGGAATCTCTTTTTGGAAATTACACAAACTTTTATATTCTCATTTATGTTTGTTTTAATGCTATTTTACATTTTTAAGTAATAATTTCACATATTCTAATCTTTGATAGAGTTTCCTGAGGAAGAAAACTGTACTGTATTGCAATGTATTCTAATACATAGTTTTTGTTCCAACTTGGTATAGTAATCTTTCGATATGTTTAACAGTTCCTGAAGCACATAATAAGTAATCATTTCATTTATATGTATTTTTTAGCTGTTTTAATGTTTTTCAAAGTGAAAAATTGGGACTTACGTGTTATTCATCAGTAGAATAGCAATATTTAAAGAATGTATAGAAATACTGATTTTTTATAGTTCAGACACTACATAATATACCTTTTAAGCTAAGTCCCACATTTTAAACAAATCATTTGATAATCTCTTAAGGTTAAAAATATTGCTTTACATCGCTTTTGGGCCAAAAACTGTCAATTTCTCAAATTTTTGAAAAACCTTTACCTTTTTACTGATGTATTTTAGCTCCATAGAGTTTTTTAATCGTTTATACGCAAACATTTATAAATAGAACAAGTTATGAACGTTTTCTTAAACAATTCTTAAACAATTTCTTAAACAATTAAACTTCAACTCAACCATTACTTATATTCAATAAGAAAATTTAAAATAGAGTTTATCGAATAATGATTTAGTCTTATAATTTATATACAATACGAAGTCTTTATTTATTTCTCCACAGTACAGTCATCAGAAGAATATCAAATTAAATTATTTAGTTGTTGTGAAGACACTACAAATATATGAAACAAAATGATGTCTTCATATGGTAAAGGAATAATGATTATTTTCTAAAAAATATCGATTGTTAGTGAAATTAGATACCTCTTACGAGATAAATTGTAGAGAAGAGGGGCATAATTTCTCAAGCTTAGATACTTTCTGAATCACTGGTTTTATATTTTGCATTTACTTTTCAAGAGAAAAATATATTTTATATTTATTTCATTTTCAATATAATTTAACCTTTTTTTTAAAATTTAAGCTTTTTTAAAATGTGATGGCAACATTGATGAATGCTATTTTTTTCTCATGCACTCGTGACTTTGTCGTTCAAGTTGAATTTTATTTTTATTTCGTGTGAGCTAAATTGCTGGTTGACATGGTTAAATTAAAAATAATAATAATTTGAAATTAGAAATGTAAATAGTTATTCAAATTTGAAATTAAATAGCAATGTTGTAGTTTTTTTGTAATTTAGTGTGTGTGGCAATGTTATTGTAATATTCCATAAATAAAGATATGGCGATTTAAAAAAAATGGTTGTTACCTTCTTGATTTTTTTAGAATATCCACTTTATTGCATAGAATCTGAAACTCAAATGAAGCGATTGACAATTGCTGTCACATAATATAAAACAAAAACTTAATTTTGAGACAGATATCGTAAGTGGTTTTTGTGACTGTTTATTAAACGCCGTTTTCGACTTTACTTAAAAAAAGGAGTAGTTAAAAATCCAATCATTATAAAATGTTTACTTTCTTTCCGATTAATGTATCCTTTATCTCTTTTTTATGCAACCAACTAAATCGCTTTATTCCTAAAAAAAGACATAAAAAGACTCTGATTAAAAAGTTTTACTACTCCAACACTTAAACAGCTGTCATGCAAAACTCCGTTTTACAGCCTTTCTTAAGAGAAACCTAATTATTTTAAAATGCTTTCCTCACCATTCTCTAACAAAATAAAAGCCCAAACTTCTAAAATGTTGCATTTCGAGTAAGATACCATGCATTTGACGAGTGAACGTAATTGGTACGTTAACGGCTGACGAATGACTACCATTCTAAATGAGCCCCTAGCGTCCCTCAACAAAATGGGGGCCATTTTCATTTCAGTAGTGCTGATATCAATGGAAACATCCCATCCCCGGAAAGTTCATTTAAAGTAAAGTTTAGAGGGAGTAGGCTTTGCCCAGTTATGATGCCATTTATTAAGTGTGAGATCTCTCATTGTTGGGGGCCATACGTTTCCTCCAAAGGAAGAGAATAGAAGTTCCCATTTCCTGCCATGTAATCGATGACAGTTACTTTGTAACAAAGCATTAGCCTTCGATTGTCAATACCGTTTGCAGTGAATCAAATGTAGAACGAACAGCTTTTGTAACGAATTTCTAAATGCGGAGATGAAGGAGATGGTTCAGAAGTTTCAGAAAAAAAAATATTTTTCTTCGAGATCCCAGAAAGGAAATATATCTTTTTCCGTTATTTAGAATTAATATCCTAAAAATATTATTAATTATGATGAGGATACGAATTAATTAAATTTAGAAATAAAAACAAATTTTGTCCTTTTTCCAGCAAGAAAAATGTGAAACTCATTTAAAGAGGGAGCGATTTTACTCATAGTCTTATGAAGTTAATCATTTTAATCACACTGAATTATTAAGATATATTTTTATACAATTAAAATAAATCAAAATAAGAAGAACTTGATTTCTGAATAAGTTTACTATTAACTACATTATTATCTGACAAAACTGCTGTGGTTAAAAAAATTAGTAAAATCACATTAGTAAAATGAGAAACCAATTAGTTGTTTAGCTATATATACTTTTATATTTATAATTAAATGTTGAATTTCCTCTTATGCAATGGTACAATTAAGTTTTTATTTAATACAGTTCATATATCGTGTATCCCAAAAATGAATGATGAGTGTTCCAAAAATTCATAGAAAATATTTTTTTAAAAATTAATTGAGTTGGAAATGTATGGGTTGATACTTTATGTTTGGAAAATTAGAGAATTTTATCCCACCAATTGCAAATTTGGTTAGCATTTTAACCTTAAGGTGACGCTGCAAAATAGGAAAAGTAAAAAGCATTATGTAAAAGTAAGAACCAGTTTTCACTAAGTCTGTTGCATATCGCTATATACTGCCACGATATATTTCCATGGCAATCCCTTTTTTAAAAATTATTTTTATTGAATTTCAAAAACCATCAGTCATTTTTGGGACACCCACTATTATGAAAAATGGAAAAAATAAAACAAAAACAAATTATGAAGTCAAAAAAAAATATTTTTTAATAATTCCAAAAAAAAATCGGTTGAAAAAGAAGATAATGGGTTACGCTTGTTACAAAAGACATTAAGAAGGTAATGTTGAAATTTGACATAAGTAAAGCTTTTTAATTGACTTATTCCATTAAAAATACTTTCATTTATTTCGATTCGAAAGAGAAATTCGTTAAACACAAGATAAAAATCACATTAAAGAAATTTTTGCTGCGATTCTTCACTTTCAAAAACCCTTCCTTTTCTTGTAAACTTCAGCTTTTCAAAATTTATCTGCAATCAGTCAGACTACTGTTTGAAAATATTTTAAACTAATCTCACTACCTGATCACAGCGGCTTGAAACTCAAAGAAGGGACAGTATCTTTCTTGAAGTAAAGACACACAGCTGAAGCTCTCACGTAATTCTTATCCTGATAAAACTGTCACTTTATTTTATAGATGTCTATGCAAAGAGAACAACCTAATTGAAAAGAGAACTACCCAAATACTTGGCACCTTAAGTATTAAAAATTATTAAGAACTCTTAGTTGATATCAAACAATTTACAACCTGTTTTAGTCATAAATACAAAATAAAAAATCATTTATGTGTTAAAGAAATTTTAGAGGATGGAGAATTCCTGATAAAAATGCTCTTTACTTAGGGTAATTAGCTATAAAAAGAAATTTAAGATTTTTTGAAACTTTTAATGCCATGCTTTCCGTAAAAATGATAAAATAAAGATTAATTGCTCTTAATTAAAATATAGAAGAATATTTTCTTTTTCCTTTTTAAGGCGAAGCAGTTTTTCTTTCCCTACAAGGTCATTATTTCATGTAAAATACATCTACATCGAATGTCAGAGATTTTAAAAAAAAATTACAGCTTTTTAAGGGTGTTTATACTGAAATTAGATAATAGAAACAAAGGTGTGAAGCTGTAGATTTTCACAGTGAATTGATTACTGAAATTATACTATGCTAAGGTTTCAAAGGGTTTTACTTTCATAAAAGTGGAATTGTAATTCACTTCCATATGAATATTTTAAGAACTTAAGTATTTTTTTCTTTTTAATGTTATAGGATTTTTTCATAAATTTTTCTCTCCAGAATTGGTTTGAGTCTAATATTTGAGAAAAGAAAATTTCAACTAAATTTCCCCTTCCAATTATTACTGCTTTATTAATGCATAAATAGTAATGAAATTAGTTACAGTCATTTAGCAGAACCATTTATGTCAAATAATAAATACATAAATATAATACCAAGCTGCTGTATAAAGTCTCATATTTCTCAATGAATCATAATTTAAAATTATCTTAGTTACCTCCAGTACCTGTGTTACCAATCCGATCGTACACAGTGAAATGCTGAATGACCGGATGACCGCGACTGCACCATTGGTGGGAATTATGGTTGAATCCTAAGGGTTACATATGGTTGAATCCCCAGCCACAATACAAACTTTCCCGTAGGAAGCACACCCCATTATCAATAGGACACAGCTGTCCATTACCATTTATGTGCCTAATAGGGTTGCAAGAACCAAACACCATACTAGAATCTTCTCATTGTCAACTTTGATGTGCACTCCAGAGTATGCCATAAGCAGAAAATTGAAAATTAAGCTGATGTATTTTGAATAACGGGTATTGCCTTTGAAAATGAAGATTCTGAAATTATTATTCATCAGAGATTAAGCTTAATAAGGATCTTAGTTTATTTCATTTATCTGATGAAAGGAGAATGTATGAAAGATATTGCTTATGAAAGATATTGCTTTTTTACTATAACAAAATCTTTAAACGCTAGATATCATCAACCTTTCTGTAAAACCAGCATTTTGCTCAAAGAAACGGATTAGAAATAAGAGATAAGTAATATTTCTGTTAAATAAATGAATGTTAAAAAATTTCTTAAAATATTATTAATAAAAATCCTTTTAACCACAAAATATTCAACTTTTCTAATTCTTAAAACTAGAATTGACATCACAAAGTCATGCGTGATGAGCTGAAACTGATTATGAAATTTCGAATTACGATATTTTTTCGAAATTATCTTATGATGCTTAAGATGATAATGATGTTAATGCAATAGAAAATATTATTTTGCTAACTAAATATGAACATGTCAAGATTAAAAATAAAGTTTTAAAAATAATCCAAGGTCATAATATTAAAATATGGTGACAATTTTAATATGCGCCAAGATATACGAATCATATCCAGACCTCTAAACAATTAAATTTCACGTTCTCTCATTTTTCACGAAGCAATTATAATTTCCTACTTTTAATAATAAATTATTCAAAATATTTGACATTGGCGCCTAATTTCAAATATTTTCCTAATAAGGATATTTCTATACCCTTAATCTTCAAAAGAACAAGTTAGTTACCCGATATTGTACATTAATTTGATATTCTAGAGCTAATAAGGCTTATTCTACTGATTCAATTTTATTTTACACATCCAGGTGATATTTACACTGCTAAGTAAACTTTCCTATGACGTTGAAGATCATTAATTTATTTTCTATGAATTTCTCGACAGTATATATTTAGATAGAGGAAACCATTCTCCTTAATATTATTTTTTTAATTAATTAGGGAATGAATGATTAATTTCCCTTCTTAGTGAATGAAGTGAAAACAATATTTTCATTCCATTCGCTAACTTTAAAACTACGCTTTTACTTTTAAGAATCCTTTTTTATTTAATCATTACGACAAAAATATGAGCTTATAATTTCTAAATAAGTAAGAAAATATATTTCGTGTAGTCTTCTTAAAGTTTACATTTTCCTTGAAATATTTTGAAATAATAAATTTAATGTAATATTGCATTAATTAATGTTTGCGTGCTTTTGAAAATAAATATTTAAAAGAAATCCATAGCATCTACTTTTATTAAACATCAATTATTTTTTAATATATAAAGTAATCAAGGCTAATTTTTAACAGGGTGTCCCAATAAAAGACTAATAAAAATCAGTTTTCTTATATTTTGCAATTAAACATATGCTTTCAAATAAAAAAAAATTACTTATTTTCATAATGATTTTCCTTTAAAATTTGGTAGTGAATTTTCTTAATAAAAATTTTAGAAGTACATATTAAGTTACAGATTATGTTGAATACCATTAACGCTTAATGTGAAACTAAATTTAACTCTGACTTCAAATAGACATTATAATATTGTTACGTTTTTAGCGTAGCGGGTTCGGATTTAATGGACTTTATATAAGAACAGCACAAACAAATTTATTTATAGATATTTACAGGATGACTTGATAAAGTAAATCTTTAGATAAACACAATCCAGCAGTCAACAGTCACTTACAGCGTAAATGAAAGCCTTACGCACAATAAAAACAGGCTGCAAAACAGCTATCATACAGCGCAGTAAACGGTAAGTCACTGCTCAATTATAGCTCAATTATACAACGTTAACAGCAAACTTAAACACAGATCACTAATATTCTAGTCCAGCGAGACGCTTCTCTTCCGAGAGAAAACTCTCAACTAACTGCCAGAGCTACGGCAACCCGTCCCTTATATAGCTGAGCAAGCGCGTGCCCCAAAACACGCGAAACTTTTCAAAATACCGCGAGCGATCCAGCGATTACTAGACTATTCCTTTCGCCAAACCAACTCTGCTGGCACAAAGCTCCTCGCCAAACGTTGCCGAATTCGGCACAATCAATGATAGTACTTAATCAGAAATGCACCTCTAGTGCATTAGTAATGAACGAATTTGATCCTTAAAGATTTTTATAGTCTTCTGAACCAAAAAAATAAAAGAATAATAAATGTAATTGAAATATAATCCCATAGTTAGTGGACGCAATGTTAAAAATCGAAGGAATCATTTGAATGATTTTATCAACATTACAAAGAAGATAAATTCAATACACCTTATTTGCCATATTCTAGGCAAATAAGTTAATGTTTCCTCAACCCTCTACTTTCAAAAACGATTCAAAAGGCTTATTATTATTCTTCAGGAGAAGAGGAAAATGTCGTTTTCTCATCCATGTTTTTAGATTCAATGCTTCAGAGAGTTGAATTTATGGCCGCTAACCAATTTTAATACTCGATCAAGACTGTTTTATGTTTATTTTTGTGACGTAGAAAATGTGTATTTAACGAGGAAGAAACATGTATTTTAATACATATGTAAATACTTTCTAAGACTTCATGCTATTTTTGTGAAAGAAGTAAGTTCTATTGAAAATTTTTCTAGCTCCAAATTCATATTCAGAACTAAAACAAACCTTAGAAAATTTATAAACAAAGCAGTTACATTAAAGCATCACAAAAAAAAATTAATTTTTGAAAATAAGGAAAGAATTTAAAAAAATATAATAAATATTTTAAAACAAACTTTTTAAATTATTTTGTAAATTTCACATTATTCACTTTATTATTTATTTATTTATTTTTTGTCTTTGACTTCTTCAAATGAAATGCATTAAAAGAAGTATGATTTCGATGGCATTTGTATAAGTATAATTAAGCATATTTATTTATTTATTTGCTGTTCACATTCGGTTTCATCTGCTTGTTTTCCTAAATAATCATTACTTTTGAAGTTCAAATAATATATCTATAAATAAATACGAAGTATCTTTAAACAAGGTAAACAATATTCCAATAAATAATAAATAAATAAAATTAATATAATTAGCAATTTTAAATTATTTTTTTACTGCAAACAACATTTTTACTTTTTACACTTTATATAAAACTCATTTAAACTTTAAACACAAGTGCCTTTTTTAAGTTTCCAATACTTTATATTATAATTTGAAATTATAAAAAAAGTTACCTTTCTTTGTGACTTGCTACCAAACCATTTTTACGAAGACTATTTTGATAAATTAAGAAAAACTTCTCATCAAAAAAGCAATTGAATAAAATGTATTTTCTCTCACAACCATATCCTTTTCTTTAAATAAATTAAGCAAAATGCCAAAAAAAGAGTTCAAAAATATATCGCATTTGATATTTCCAAAAGCATCATCTTCTAGACATTTTGTCACATTGTAAGCAACAAATAACATATTTCTTTTCAAAATGTTGCCGTTCAACGAAGTACTCATTCATTTCAAATATCGCTGATATTACAAAACCCTTCATTTCATCCCAAAATGATTGACTTTTATTAGCTTCAAAATGGATTGCTAGCTATTGGAATTCGAGAATCCAATTGTATCCTATAAGCACCCCCCTCATCTCTAATATTTACGATTTTCAAACCTCTTAGACACCTCCTTTCCACTTTTATGAGTATTGACAAAGGGGCAAGTTCGCCTTCTCAATCGCCTCATGAGCAACCCCCGCCATTAGATCTCTAAGAAGCCTCCCCCCTTCTTTCCACCATTAGATCTTCCTCCAAATAATAGTTTTTGGGTGTAAATGCCCCTATTTCATCTTTGAGGATTTTGAAGGGAGCAGTGTGCTTCAAATAGCTTTTGGAATGACCATTGATTTTAAGTAATGGTAGAGTGTCATTTAACATGGAATGGTTTTTAGTTTCTTTTTTTTTAAACAAAGGGGTATGGCAGATTATTGGCATTACCTTTCTCATCCGGGCTTCAGCGTAATTGGAGAGGATTACGAGTGGTGGACCTTCAGCAAACTTTAACGATATCGCGCGATGATTTTTATAACTGAGCGGTTAAAAATTTCATTAAAAATATTATAAGGAAAAGCATCGGTAATGAAATGCATAAAGGAATCATTATAATAGTTCCTCTTCACATTTAAAATAAAATATGGTTAAAATAACGGAAAACATTTTCGAAAAAGGGACGAATCGATAAAGCATTAGAAGATTGAGCAATTGCTGTGTTATAGATGCTTTGAACGATGAATTTTAAGTAGCCATTTCAAACTGCAATTAACTAACAAACTACTTAGCAACTAAAAGCAGTTATCTAAAAAAACCGGCATAATATTCACGAAAATATCACTGCATTCATTACAAATCTTTATTTTCAGAAATTATTCTTGATTCTTTAATTATTATAATTTTATTTTACATAAACCTTTAATTCTGCATTTCCCAGAACTTTAAATTTAACTAATTGTTTTCCTTTCTATGAACTTCGAAGAAAATATAAAGAATTTTATAGTATATAAATTTATCTGTTTATTTCAAATTTTTTTTTGATTTCTCAGTAAGAAATTAAACGACCTTTTTAAAAATGAATTTATCATTAATATAATTACAAAATCTCTTTATTTTATAAATTTTGAATTAGTTGATAATATTTATAATAATCTGAAATTCTTTAGAAGTATGATACAAGATTTTCATACAAATTTGAAATGATTACTTTAAAATATTGTTATACATAATTCCTATACATAATTGAAAACAACTATTTAGAACGTTTCTGAAAATATATTTCACGATACATTAGCATTCAAAAGTACATTAGTATTAGTATTTGAAAGTAGAAATTGCATATACTGCATTAACTATTTTTACAACGAGAATGCTCTTAACAGATAAAATTATCCACAATTTGTGAAGAAATATGAGAAAAAATAGCATGTTCCATACACCAATATCTGTCAACATAAATAAACACAGAATTCAAAGTAAAAAGGTGTTTTTGATGTCTTAGAATAACTACATTTCTCTGAAATTTCGATCTTTCAAACTGATCAAAATATCGTTCATGGACCAAATCGCATAAATAAATCTGAGCTAAAGTATCTAAGATGTATTACTAATCATCTTCATAAAACTTTATGTATTTATTGAAAACTTAAAATAAGAATCCATAACTTTGAAAAATTCTTAATTTTTATAAACAGGTACAGAAAATCCCTGGAAATCTTTGAATTATTCAAGAAAGGGCTATAATATGAATAAATAAATTGCACTGTTCAAATTTTATTGCCTAATCAATACTCTCTAGTTGGATTATGAACGATGTTTTTTTAAAACTGACTTTTAATAAAATTCTGAAAAGATTTATAGTATAAATAAAAATGGATTTGCACTTTATAAAAGTGCAATTTTAAGACAAATAAATGACAACATTACTATGCAAAATTTTTCTATATTTTGATTTCAGTGTGCAATTTATATGTATATATATGGGTATCATTTTACTATAGGCGATAAAAAAAAGCTTAAAAATTTAAATAATTCAAGACATTCTTGGTATCAATAGATAGTTAGAGTTTCATATTTTATCAAACAATTGTATTTTTTAATAATAAAATCATCTTTCAATATGTTTGTAATATAAAATAAAATAACATATTCCTTAAATTCACACAAGATGCATTACAGAAAATAAAATCGTACTATTAACATTTTTTACATCAACACAATATCTTTTAAATCTTCAATAAAGTTGTATAAGATTCTATGAAATATACATGTAAATGTAAAAATGTTTCAATGTAATCTGAATGTCTTTTCAATATATATTTAAAGTTGACGCCATAAATTTATACATAAAATTTTTCATAAATTGTCACTAGAGTCAATTTTTTATAAGAGCAATATAGGAGTTTAGAGTAAAGGCATTTTGTGAGATTTGTAAATTCTGTTGAATATTGCAAATATTTTATAAATATAGTTTTCTGAAGCAACATAATGAAAAAAAAAATACTTATTGATTCTCGTAGAAAAAAAAATATGCCTTCCAATTTTATATGATTTAAAAAGCTTTTTATAGAAATCTTCTAGGATAGACGCTATTCCTGAAATCGTAATAAAGGTTCAAATTTATTCAAAAGCAGTTTGTCTACAGAGTATGAGATACACTACTTTAAGAAAAATGCAAATATATTCCATCGGATTTCATCTGTCTTGATCTTTCTATTTTTTAACCTTCTTTAGACTTCGAAATTTGATATTTTGCTTTTTTTTATGTCGATGCCGCAAAATATATATCGAACATTTTTTTACGTCATCCTTTCCCTGCGTTTTAGAGCCATAAATTCGGGACATTGCTCAAGTTTCTAGCATGCATTTCATCGAAAAAGAATTTGTTGATTTTTCTGAAATTCTAAAAATATATCAGCAGATAAGATTTCAGTCTTAGCATTCATGTATTTTCTTGTTCAATCGTTGTTTTATATTTTATTTATGGGGCTGACTTATTCCTTTAATTTATACTTAAATTGCATATCATAAAAGATAAATACATTTGGGCTCGTAATACTAATTGGTAACTGAATTTCGACTTCATCTAAAGTCTTAAGACAAACTATAACACATTTTCCTACTGTTGTACTCCCTTGAGACTACCTAAATAAAAATAATTATAGGTCGTCAGTCTCTTTGTAAATTTTATGATAAAAGTGAAAATTGTTTAAACATTAATTTAGGCAAATTTCTTACAGTAAAATTACTAAGTTTAGCCTTATTGACTTAGATAACAGTAAATATTCCAAGATTAGACCTTGAAAAATTTCATTAAAATAAATAAAAATCTAAAATTTTGTTTTGAGGGATTTCTAGACACATTATTTTAAATATAATTAAATACATGTAAATTAGGTAATAAATTTCAGTGAGAACATTTTTTTTCTTAATTTTTTTCAAATTACTCAAATGTCATTTCACTATAATATCAATCGGTATTTTTACTGATGCTGAATTTACACATAATGATCATTGGGAAGAGCATATGTTTCTGATTAAGGTTAAACTGCTGTTAAAAATAGATTTAAAAAGAGAAATATAGATACATATATCTGGTCTTAATCATTATTATTTCACGATATATTGGATTAATGGTATGAACCCATTTAAAATTTATTTTTGTATACCATAAAAACAATTTGCTTGTAAATAAATAAATTTCTTGACTTTTATTGAATTTCCATCAAACATTGGATTTTCTAGTTATTATGAATATCAATAACTAGGAAATACCTTTATATAATGCAAAATAGTCCTTTTTAGTTTATTAATTATGAAACTATTGAAAATATTTTTATCTTTGTGGGTTTTAAAATTCTATCTAAGAAGATTATCAAATTGTAAGCTGTACATTCGGACTGCATAATCACTTTTTACTTATTAATTTTTACTAATCACAGTTAAAAAGGGTAATACTCCCTAATTTGCTAATTTAAAATCTTGGAAACAATCTAATTGTGTAAAATGTGTCAAATAATACAAGTAGGGTAAGAATATGACACAAAAGTGATCTTCCTAATTATATTGTATTTAATATATTCTTTATAAATGTATTATATACTTTGGTACTTCTGTATTTATAAAAAAGAAACTGAACCAGTTATTTTTGATTTGATTGCATGTCTTAAATTTTCTACAAACTATTTCCTCTCGTACCTGTTAATCACGAACATCTTTATCAAAAATACGGTGAGACTAGGAACAACTGGATATTATTGAAAACTTTCCTCCCACATTCGTTAAGTAGGATTGATTAAATCCCGTTGGTGAATAATTTTTTTCCCTAGAAACACTTGCCAATGTAGGTTTCAGTGACTAAAGGTTTTTCCAAGACATCTCTGAAAATGACCGAATAGACGTTTTCGTAATAACATTCGAATCAGCGTAAGTTATGCCACCTATTGTTTATCAAAGCCTGAAGGACATGTGATGTCATTAAAAGGAAGTTAGACGAGAAATTATCTTTGAAGTATTTTGCAGGGTCCAAACCCAAATAGCTCGAGGAATGAGAGAGAGTTAGGAATTAATTGAATTTTTAAAATATCATGTGAATAATTTAAAAATATTTTATAATTGACAATGTTCAACGTTTTAAAAATTTAAAAATGAAATAGTAATTAGTAAAATTTCTAGCAGTTTTTGAGCATATAAATTTCCCAAATAAACATACGCAATGTAAATTTTTATAAAATTTAACTTATATAATTTTATTATGTAGTAATTCAAGAAATAATTGGGGTCTGAACAGCCTGTTTGGTAAGGCATTGGATTCACATTTCTTGAGTTGAAAGTTTGAACCTTCGAGCCAAAGACTCCCCGTGTGTGTGATTATTAGCGCACGTTATATCTGTAGTGGTTGCGAGGTTCTCAGTGTTGAGAGTAATACCACGGAGGGTACAGGATCATAAATAGGAGGCAGATAGACCTCTGCTCTAGATCTACATTACGATCTGGGGATGAGTGTGAGCAAGAAGTCAGACTTCAGTCCTAGGGTGCCCCGGGGTCCAAGCTCTCAGAAGCTACTGCATTCCTGCTTCGTTGTAAAGCGGAACACGACAACAAGAACTACGTTAACTGATGAATTGATTTTTATCAAATCCATTTGTTGATAGGTGAACAGAGAATGCTTTATATGCTTTTTAAAGGATTTCATACTAATTTGAATAATAAAATATTATATTACTTTTTTTTTCCAAAATCGAACATTGTACAGAAGTTAAAGAAAAACAAAAATATAGTTTAGAAAGAAAAACATATTTGAATTCTTTTTTGGAGAAATTTTCAAGATGTTTCCTGCTTAATCAAAATATCAAGGATTTATTTTTTAAAAATGAAATAAGAAAGGAATGTACGTTACTATAACGGCTTGACCAAAAACTCTATTGAAAATGTATTGAACAAAAACTCTAATATAAAAAGATACGTTTAAGTTTTTAATTCATTGACCCTTCGTAGAAATCAAAATAAAATAGAAAAAAAAAACACATTTAAAACTCTACTGAATTTTGCCCCTTTATGTTATATATCCGATTCAAGATGTCACAAGTATATTTTTTTAAAGAAAAACTGTACAAGAAATGTGTGTTAACACAACTGCTTTGCGTGAATTTAAATATATATATCGAAACACAAACATCAAATGCATTAAAGGAATATCTGGAGGGATGGACTTAATCTGAATGTAAAACAGGAGATAACATTCCACTAGAATTTAAAATGATGCATTTCCTGCCTTTTTATTATCTTACCACAGAAATCTCATTTTAAGTTTCATCAAACTGCCTAAGCACGCAAAATTCTATTTACTGTTTATAAGGTCACATAAGCTAAGTCTTTTATAATCTTCTTTTCAACGAGCTATTCCCCTTTTACCTCTATTACGGAAGCAAAATTCCAGAAAAGTTTTGAGAAGAACATTGCAGAAACTCGATAAATAACATATTTTCCTAAAATTTTATTGAAGATCCACAGCATTTGCATCTAAATTTTCCCTCCAGTTGAGAAGTGGCTTTGACGTGATGCAAAAATAAACATAAGTAGAAGGGGGAAAAAAAAGAACTTTTAAGAACGGAATTTAATTTAGAAAATATATTCTAAACCGTTAAAGCGAAGCTGAAAAGCTGTTTTCGATAAGATATGCTTTTGCATGCGCACGTCTTATTGATAAACAAAAATTAAATTGTATCGATAATAATGGATAAAACTTTCTACTCGGAGATAATCATATCAAAATAAAAAAAAAGGATAGACTGACGACTTATCCAATTTCAAGACTCTGCTTTGACATTAAAGTAAGCATCCTAACTTCTGAAATTAACATTTCAATGTTTTCCCATCTACAAAACCTTTTTCGGCTTCAAACTAAATTATTCTTTTGAAAGGAAATATAATTTCTCGGCATCAAAAACCTTAAATTTGCATCATTTGTTTGAAGAATTTTGTTTTCTTACATACGTAAGAGTAAGTCCATAAGTTTTAGTAAAGTGTGTCTATACGAGAGTTGAATTCCATTACCATGCTTCAAAAAATAATTTGATTTTGATCGTTGACTTTGTTTATCAAAAATATAGTTTCAATGTTTCACAAATAACAGTCATATTTAATACAGATTGAGAGTAAAAAGATAAGTTTTCATTTATAATTAGTGCTCTTGTATTAATCTATGAATATTTTTCAAGTATTTTAAGAACTTGTCTGACTTTTGAGTTGATCGAAGTTTTAATGGAAATTTACAGAGTAATTCAGAATTATTTTGAAACTTTTAAAGTGATTGATTAATTTTAAAAGTTAAACTACTGAAGATGAAGAGATTTGCTGATTCAGAAAAAAAAAACTAAATTATGCATTTGCTATTATAATTAGGATGCACAAGTTGCAACATTTATACTTAAAGCCACTGCACTATCTTATATTTACCAAAGTGGTAATCTACGTAGAATAAAATATCCATCGAAATGATTATTAAAATTGCCTATTATTTAAAATCCCTTACATTTTTAATGTTCATGTTCCTTTATGCAAATCTGAAAGGGTTCTAAATGTCTTGAATATTATGTTCACTATTTCCTTTAAAAAATAATAAATTTAAACATTATTTCCAGTTTATGCTTGATCTTATGTTACGAGTTAATTCAACAACGATAGTGCCATCTAGTGGTTTTAATTGTAAGTTATACTGCCAAGAAACTTCAATCCTTACCTTTTTATGTAAGTGTCGTCTTTTTCCTGCCCTTTAACAAAATATCAAATGCCTTTTCTTTTTACAGATAGTAACAAACCCGAACAAAAAAAATCACTTTATGATGGAAAAAATATTAAAATTAAAAAAGCATATTGATATGTTACCACGAAAAAATGAAATGAAAAAATCAATTATTGTCTAAGCACTAGCATACATTTGCTGAATGTTAATGAAAAATTTTATTGAAAAAAAATATTTTATATGTGTATATTAAGTAAAAAGAGTATGTAAAAAATTGCGGTTGATGTGAAATTAGATAATTAGAAATAATCAGCAAAACAGATTAAATTTATGTATCAGTTATAGTTGCATCACAGTTATAAGTTTACATCACAGATAACATCATATATATATATATATATATATATATATATATATATATA
>JAOUZG010032859.1:8469174-8479217 GCA_026289955.1 Argiope argentata | reverse complement strand
TCTTTAATTAAAGAAATCTTTAATCATAAATATCTCTAATATTCATAATTCTGCAATATTTCTACATTTTTAAAAATTATTATTTTCTAAATTATTATTTAAAAATTAATAACTGGAGCTTCATATTTTTTTTTCATTTCTCATTCCAACAATATCCCCATAATCAATGAATAATTTTGCATTCAATCATACTGAAATAAAAGTGTTGATACCAATTTTATTAAAATTAATAGCCCCACTGATCATAAAAGATCAAAGATTTCTTCAGCCAACAAAAAGTTCGCGCACATAGCTTAGGTTTTATCGTAAAGAAGTCAAAAGTTTTGGAACAAAGGAGCGTATATCATTACCGCAGTTTCCTTTCTCCAAAAGTCGATAGAACTTTAAAAAGGAATTTATGCTCGATAATTTCAACGACTTTACCCAAACTTGGTAAGCTGAGCAGATCTTTGAGGGGAAAAGTTCTCCTCTTTCCCGCCAATTTTACTTGTTTTCCGCCCACCCAGAAGAAAATTGCCTGGAATTTAGGTGGCAGGAAGATGTCGTAAGTTTAAAGGATAAACTGAAGTTATTCCATTGTTTTAGCAAAAGCCGAGGGAACTCTGTTTTCTTAAGCTGCTTTGAAGTGCATGTATTTCGTTTGAACTAATCCGACAATGCGCTGACTTTAGAAATGCAGCATTCTTTGTTTTTAAGTATTGAAAGAAAATAATCGAAATATGAAGTATGGTTTCACAAGAAAAATGCTGAAACTTGGATAAAGCTCACAAAGCGTGGATGAAGATTTAAAATATATAACTATTTTCATTGAGGAAGACACATATTTGTTTATTTAAGTTGAAATAAGTTTGTTATACAAATTAAAAGAAGATACTGCATTTATATCAAATATAAATATGTAAAAATTATGTATTTTAAACATAATAAATAAAAGTAACATCTTTGGTTTTAAAAACTAAAATGAGATTCTGCATTTATATCAAATATAAATATATAAAAATGATGCAATGTTATGCAGTGTAAATAAATAAAATGGCTCTAAGCAATCCATGAATTTAAAACAATGGCACAAGACTTGAAGTATTTAAATTACATAAAAAAGTTTTTCACAGTAAAAAAACATAAATATGTTTAGTCTTGTAGTCTTCTTGTGTACAGCCTACCACCTCGTCACCACTGAACGTAGCAATATCGACAGGATTTGTTCTGACCGATTGTAATCTTGTAGTCTAGAAACCTTCCAGAGGAATGACCTTTCACATTATTCTAAATTAAAAATATTATGAAAATAATTCTGAGCAAACATTAGCATTATTTGCTTGATAATTAAAAATACTGATTTTTTTAAAAAAAATTATCACTAAGCAACATTCTTATCTTTGCAATTTGTACTCATTTTTTATTATGACGAAATTTTCAGAAGACAATAAAAAAAGTATTGGAAGAACAAACTAAGACAGTTTCTTAAATTATGGATATCTGAGGGAATTGAAAATACAGAATTGGAGTTTTTTTGTACTGAAGTGTCATCGGCAGGTAGATAAATGACAATGTATCACTCACGGCATCACCATACAAAAACCCAAATATATACAAAGGAAAATAACCATAAGTGGTTTGTTCGATTGCAATAAATTAAGTTAAAGAAATGGGCAAAACACATTATGTTAATAGCGTTGGTGAATCTAAAATCATAAAATGGTGAATCTAAAATCACAGTTGCAATACACTAAAAGCAATGTTAGCTTTTCTAAGGAGTCCACAGTTGGATGTGCAAATCAATACAAAAGAAATGTTACTCGGGAACATGTAATTGCTGTAAAAATGAATTTGCAAATGTGGTGTAATCAAACAATTCTTTTCTTTCTTTATATATATTTGCAACAATACAATTATTTTTCGACATTTGTCATCTAACTTTAGACATATTTATATGTCATCAAATTCTTTTAATCAATTCACTGGCAAAGAGCATTCGATTTAGGCAGCCTAAGTAGTCTGAGTAAGTATCATTTGTATGTAGTATCATATATCATGTATATATAAGTATCATGAGTGTCTAAGTAGTATTGTATATTATCATGGAATATTGCACTTTTACATAAAAATCACCAATTTTTAAAACCCATTTGTACTATTGTGAGTATTGTTATATATGTGTGCTACTAACATTTAGCTTACCTTTTTGCATGCAACAGAAAAAAAAAATGTTTTTTCGATGACAAACCTATTATCAAAGACTTTTCTAAGATTCTAAAATCGTGTCTAATTTTACATGTCATTTCAACATTTAGAATAGTTTGGTAAAGGTTTTTATCTTTTTAAACTTAAAATTGTTTATTTCGTTAAAGATTTAATTGAAGAGTACGAAAAAATGCTCAGTGATTATTTAATGAATGTAAACACAAATTTTAGCGCACAAAATTCCTTATGAAATTCTCAATTTGGTTTTAAGATTATTTAAAACAATACACAGAAATTGATTTTTCTTTCGTCTTACAAATGTTTCATAAGCACTTGCGAGTTTCCAAAATTTCTCAGATTATCTATAAGAATATTATACTTCTTGTTTCAAAAAATTATTACATTTTTAACAATTTTTTGTGTTATGTATCCCTTTCGATTGAAAAAATCCATAGTCATTTTAACCGCCCCCCCCCCCCCCAATAAAATACAAAAATAAAATTTTATTAATCAGTTTAAAAGTTTCCATAAAACTGGAATTTTTTAAAATTAGTTCCGAATGATTAAAAAAAATAATTGAAATCAAAGAGAGAGAATCGAAAAACTCGAGAGCAAATTGTAATAAGAATGAAACCCTCTTTTAATAAAAACCAAGAATTTTCCAGCTTCAAGTATAGGATTTCCTACGTAGTCTTCGAAATCTGGAAAATATTATTTCTCTTGGAAGCTATTTTAATATCGTGGTAAAGCCCACGATCATTTTTTACACTTCCTTTTTGAAAAACCAAATGTTTTTTTCTTTCATTATCTTGTCTTAAAATATAAAGCAATAAAGGAGAATCGAATCTTGATACTCATAGAATTTTATTTTATTTTATTTCATTCTTTTTAAAGAAAATATTTCGAATTGGAATCTCTTTTAGCGATCAGAACGTTATCTGACCATTTTGTATCTCAAGGAGCAAGAAATAGTTGAGGCTCGGTTTGTGGTGCATTAGTGGATTGGCTGGGTCCAGAAAGGACGCCTCCTGATTGGAGGAATTGGTTGACACGTACTTCCCCTGACTAGTTCTTAAAGGATTGCAGATATAATTGAAAAGATTGATTTTTTGCTGAAAGCTTTTCCACTGATAGGCGAGTTTAGAGCTGTGTTCTTGTTGTTATTTCCTAGGATGGAATTGGTCTGTGCCATCTTAGGTCGATTAGGATTTCCAATTGCCTCAAGGGAGAGTCAAGTAGAAGACAAGATGAAAAAAAGTAATACTTGGAATCGCAAGAAACAAACGAATTGGAATGAAACTTTTCGTTTGTAAACTCTGCATCTCTGCTAAAATATTATTTTTGTTTTCTTTGGATTTAAAAAAAAAACTGTGCACAAGTAGAAAAATATTTTATATTATTTATTTTATTATTTAGTCATTCGTTAATAAATTTATATCTGTTAAAATATTATTTTGATTGCATTGGATTCGAAGAAAGGAACAGCATCATTAGTTTTTCAGTTTATTTAGACTTTAATTAGGGTTTATAATATGCGCAATCAGAAATAAACTATATGAAGTGACGATTTTCTAAAAATGATATTTGTTCGAAATTTTGAAAAAAAAATATATTCCATTGCTGCAAAACGCTTGCATTGTTTAACTATATTGTTAATAACAGTATTATTAACAAAACTTTGTACGTGATGTGTATTTTTTTGGGTCACAAAATATAATGTTCGCTGAACATTCAAAATTTTACTGTTGTTATAAGCCAGATAACAAACCTCGATCGTGTCATTTTTACTCAACGACTGTCTTACTATGCTACGAACCCTCAGATTGCGAGTTCGGGCCTAGAGTTATCCATTTTTGGCTCAATGGTGACCCGACGACTTTGGATCAGCGCTCTTCCTACGCAGCTTCGTACAACTATTGCGGCGCCATCTATCGGCAGAAAATGCCACAAGAGTCATTAAATATAACAACAAACATCACCATCAAACTCATACACACACGCATGCCATAAAAATTGGCGAAATTGTACCGTTTGTCTAAACCACCGACTCATTGGTGGGAGAGTATGTGGTGAAAGCTTTATAGGCCAGATGCAACCCCCAAATGGAAGTGTCACTTTTGCTTAGTAGTTATGTTACTCGGTTATTAACCTTCAAATAGTGAGTTCGGGCGTAGAGCTGTACATTTCTGCCTCACTGTGAATAATTCTTGAACTGTGGCATTTCATTAGAAAATAAACAACTAATAGAAAGGCCGAAAATAAAATACATAATCTTAAATATTGTTGTAGTTGCTTTTAACCCCACTCGCCATGGGCAAGTTCTCTGACAGATCTGTCACCGATTTTAAGCAGATGGTGCGTCTCTAGCTATTAAATACCACAAACTAGGGCCAATAATACGTCTTAACTTCTCACGAAATTCATTCATTTGCATAGTCTCTTTTCACGGGGAGAGACATTCACACATCTCACAGTAAGAACAGAAGAACAGCAAAGCCGGAATCGGTACTCGAATCTAAGACTCTTACACCACTTGGAAGATGCTCACTCCTGTGTGAGGACGTGAGAAATCTTAAAAATACTTACAATAATTCAAACCTCATTGAAGTGAATATTTTTTCATCGCTCATTCTCAATGATTGTGTAGTAATTTCAACAATACTAATTCATTTAAAATTAATTCAATGGTTTCAGTAAAGAAAAAGTATAAATACGAATGATATTTATATTCTTTATTCATCATAAAATTATCTATATATAGTTAAGCCTAATTTTTAATCCTCATCCCTTTCTTTTTATTTATATTCTTTTTAGTACCCAATTCAAAATTGTAAAGATAAAATTAAAACAATCCAAAAATTATCATTGCAAATTTTATATTTACTGGTTTTTAAGGAATATCTGTCAAATGTTTCTGAAATATTCTGATGTTTTCTTGCTATTACTGCAAATTTTACTCAATATAACGAAAACTAATATTGACAACACCGAATGTCTGTTATTCTAATCATTTTTCCATTTTAAAAATATGAATTTTATTCAGAGAATGCGGATAATGTTGAAGTTTTGAGAAAACATGAATTATGATGATCTAAAAATGGCGTAATCAATGAAATCAGAATTTTCTAACTACTTCAATAAAAGTTTAAATTTAGTAATGATACAATATATTCATGCGCAGAATTTTTGGAGATATATTTCAGTTTTTAAAATGGATGTTTTCCTGTAAAAATCAACATAATGTTTTTTTTAAAAAAATCTTTAAAGATATTAAATTAATAATGACTGATTTTATTTTAATCTTAACAATTTAAGCAATAGAAAATTTCATTTCCCTTCTAAGCATTTCGTACCATTTAATAACTACATTATTATTACTAAGTTATTGTTAGATTCAAAGGATTCTAATGTTTATCATTCATTAAAAATTATACTTTAATATATTTCACTGCAAATATTATATCATTCATATCTATTAACATTTATATACAATCGACTATCAGTAATATGAATGATAGCAGTGACCTTTTGCCTATCGAAAAAGGTAGCGTGTACTGAGAGATAAAACAACATTAAGTCGATATTTTCACAAATATCTTTGAGTTGTCGTTTCAGCCCAACACAACTTTAATGTCACATATCTGCAATAACTCTACTTTAGCTATTATTGAGCGATATTTCATCGTGAATAAGGTTAATTGAAAGTTGCTATATATCAATCTAACACTGGGTAATCGATATATCTTGGAAATGACATTTTCAGCAATAAATGCACATAAATAATAGTTTTTAAGAACATATTGCTACATCGTTTATGATGTCACATTTCTTGTTATTTTACTTACAAACGTGTGTATTTGTATTGAATTATTGAGTAAATACTTTAAAGAAATTGTTTTAAAAGAAAATGCTAAAATAAGCACTTATTTAATAGTTACTTTTTTATATCATTTAAATGCAATGCATGTTATTAAATTAATAAAATAATACTGAAAAAAATTATAATTTTGAAACCAAATTTTAGTTTATTTTGTCTTATTTAATGCAAAATATTCAAGTAAATTATTATTTTCTTTTGATTAGTATGTTTATAATTGAATGTAGCTCTATAAAAATAAATAAATAATAAGAAATTCTTTTCACATAATATTTAATCATTGTTTCCTGAAAAGATTTGAAGATTGTATTGCTTTTGTTTCATTAGAAAAAATATCAAAATCTTTTAGAATGAAACTTAATTAATTAATAGTGATATTTAATTCATACTGAATAATTAATTCATATTGAGAATTTATTTAATTGATTAATTCATATTTAGATTTTATTTATTTAACTAATAATTGAATAATACTCATATATATTCAAATAAATTAAAATTTGAACTTTTAAAAAAATTTATTATTTTTAGTATATGTTCGCTATCCCTCGCCAAATAATAAAAATTGCTTAATTGTCAATAACTGATTTTTGTAATTACTTTTAAGGGGGGTTCTGAAAAGTGTCTGCACAATTTTAACTGATAAAAAAATGTTTAAAAAATACTTTATAGCTTGTGAGAGATAAATGATTTCGGAATACGACTTTTAACTTTTATTTTATTCCCTGTTAAATAAACACCTTCATATTATATCATAGGTTTGTCATAATTTCAATATTTAATGAATTTAAGAAAACAGTTACAAATTCTTGTAAAAAGTTGTCTCTTTCTCTCAAATCACTCTTCTTTTTCTCCCCTTTTGGTTGAATTTGTTGGGAATTATCAACTTTTATCATTGGAATTTAAGTAGGTATGTAGGTATACAAAATCGACTTAATGACTATCATTCTTTTTTTCTTAATACTAAATAAATAAACTAGTTTTGTAATACGGATTTATGAACATTTTAAAATTTTCTAAAAATAACTCATTAGAGAATAAATTGCATGAAGGATTAAAAATGTAAATTATTAATTTGTATTTCAAAACACAAATAATTAAAAAAATTTATTATTTTTTCAAAAAAATCAATTAATATTTTCCAACTTTTGAGATAACTCAACAAGAATTTTATTCCAGCTAAATTTGTCAGAGAAAGTAAAATGTTCAACAGATAATATAATATTAGGCTTACATATTCACGAAAACTTCTCAGGGACACAAATAAGAACGTAATTAAAATTAAGGAAATCATTTTGTGCGAAAATGAAGCAAATGGTTTGTTTGACGGCCATAATGGTGATATATATTCAGCTCATAAATATTAAACAAAGCTAAGTAATAACACGCAAGTAGAGAGCTTCGGACAAGTGGTGGAAGTCAGAACGTGCGTAATTGCATCCATTTGGTATAGCAACGTTATTTGCTTGCTTTTTGAATTATATCACATTACATTCGGCTTTTGTGAGGGAATACAACAAAATAGACACACAAAATATTTATTTCTTTGTCTTGATAATCATATTTGTCTTGGATAATTATATATTAGAATTAAAGACATACTGAGCCATTCTTTAACGGAACGAAAATTTAATCTTTAATATCATAGAAATATTATTTGATTCATCTCTGAATAAATTTCTTCATTGGAAAATTTGAATAAAATTGTTATTATTCTTTTAAATATATATAAAGTTTTATTTAGTGATTGGTTAACTAAATTTATTCAGATTTATTGAATTTATATTATATATTATTTTGAAAAAGAAAAAAATGGCTGGCCAAATTAGAAATATTTATTTTTTATGAATAAGAGCCCAGACTGATTCTTTCAAATTGGTAAAAGAGAGAAATGACAAGAAGAATGAGATGAAAACTTTATTTGAGTTTCCAATTTTGAATTCCATTTGAATTAATGAGTACAAATGGAAACGATGTTAAAAAAGATTATAATAAGATAGCAGGTCAGAATACATATTTCTCAATTCATCAACTGAAATGATTCTATTTAAATCTAAATAACATATATGGGGATATAAAATGACATTTTCGACTAAGGTAATGAAATCCATAATTCTCTTCTGAGAATAAATTCTTTAGTAAATAATATCAAGTTTGAATAAAAATGTAAGCAATGGTTTATAATGATATTAATTCACAAATTCATTTGAAATTATATTTAGTCGAATTTACTATAACTTTCATGTTTGACAATATGTTTCATTTTCGAAATATTTCTTTCTTTTGGGATATTTTTTTTCTTCAAAAATATATATTCGAATTTATGATATTAGTAAAGTAATAATAATTTTGAAATCAGTAAGTTAATAATATTCTCATGGAATAAAGTAGCTTTAATAAATTTTAAATCAACATTTATTTCTAAAGTATAATGCTGGAAATGAAATTGAAATAATGTGTCAGACATCATTTTGATGTTGTATAAAGAAAGAATTTTACTACAATAATGTTGAGTATCATATATACAAAAATTATTTTTTCAATAAATATTTCATTAGAGTTTAAAATCCTAATAATAAACATATCTTATTATTTAATTTGGCAAGTAATTTAATAATTTTATTGCCTATTCTTATTTATTGAACTAAATGGGAGCATATTCATTACTGGCATGGTTTACTATCTGAAAATGAATACACATCGTGGCAGTTGGAATCCTATAACTTGCAATAATTTTGTATAACACAATTTTAAATTCAAAAATGAAATATTTTGCAAAATTGAATAACATGATTTTCTTGAAGGATATATAAACGATTCAACATGAGAGAAAAACCCATCCGGTGGATGCAAAGTGCAGAGTCTAACAAGCTTAATAACAGATAATGACATTTAATCTACGTTTATTTAACGATTTTTAATTTATTCGAAAACACGAAACATATGTAAAAAAGCATGACAGAAATGTACATAATACTGAACAGTCTGAAATCGGCAGAATACAGGGTGAAAAGGAAATTAGTATAAAACAACCATGATAGTAGAAAGTATTATGATAGGTATTCCAAATTTCGAATTAGCTGAATCACCCCATCTCTCGGCTTTAATAATCATTTACATTCCGTATCTAGAGTTTTTTTATCTCCTTGGAAAAAAATGCTTCTAGAAGAATATCGTATCTTCTGCATTTAAAGAAGTATTGCAAAAATTCTAATAGTTTATATTTTTTCTTGTTGCTAAATTCATTGAAAGTGGTAAAAAGATCAAACAGTTTTCCAATAAGGCCGATGGTCTTTGACCTTACATCCTTTCAGAAGCCATTATAATATCTGAAAAACTATTTTCTTTTTCATAATAATAGCTGCGTGGAAGGGATATGCTAAGCTATTTTTAACTAATGCATATTAAGGGGCTCATGTAAACAGAGAATCGGGAAGGGAGATCATAATTATCTAAAATATCAGTTTTAAAAGTTTTTTATGAATACTTTTTCTATAATTTAGAACACGAAAAAATATTTTATGAAAAGGATATAAAAATGTAATTATAAAATTTTCATTTATTTTTCTATAGGTTTAACCGACTACATAACACTTGATTTATTACAGCATAAAATGACTTTTTGATCCTTCAGATCAAAAAGTCATTTCAAAAAGTCATTTTAATATATACCAGATTTTTTAAATATTTTTTCATGCTTTCATTTAAAAATCTATCTCTAAATTATTCTGCCTTTTCTAATAAAATAACAATGTGAAATAATGCTCAAGATTAAAGAATTAGGTAACAATATTTTCAACATATTTAGTTAAAAAAATAATTGCACTACTAAAATAGTAAAGTTAAATAGAGTATATTTTTATGTAGGAATTCCTTCAAGTCTCAGATTAATCAGTGAGTATAATTAATTTTCCGTTTATAAGTAAAGGAAACAAGAAAATTTTGTTAAAATATAATCTTTATTTCAACAAAATTTTCAAAA
>JAOUZG010032859.1:8420954-8459174 GCA_026289955.1 Argiope argentata | reverse complement strand
AATTCATAAAAAAAGGAAATATGTGCATAATAATAATAAAGGCATAAAAAGGTATTTTTCATTCTTAATCCTTGTCAAATCCTGAAATTTCTAATTTACCTCAACCTCTCTACCGGAATAACTTAATTATTCCGTTTCCTCACGCAACAATCGAATAAAGTTACTGCAACACTGCATATCAGGAAATCATATTCTTCCCAATGCCGAATCTATTGCCGAATGCATACCGAATCTGCAATCACGCAGAACCAGGAAAAAATCACAGATTCTGCATTTCTAGATCGAAAAGAAACACACAGAAGCATGAAATGATTTTTGGCCTAGTGCTTATTTTTACTATACAAAAAAAAAAGAGACGGAAGAGAGCATAAAAATGCACTGAGGGAAAATCCCGAATAGTTTCTTATGCCTTTATTATTATTATGCACATATTTCCTTTTTTTATGAATTTTACTTGGATTCTCGTACAGAAATCCCTGCAATCCAGAGTCAGACAGAACTTTGGATGCATTATTATTTATTTTTGTAGTCGTGGATCAGATACTGAGTGGAATAGTATGTTTTTATGGATAACCATGAAAGTGAATTTTTATGATTCCTTCCGAAGATTGTGGTTCATACTTCAGCTCTTGTAAGAAAGGAACACAAAAAAACCATGCATTGGCTTGATGAAAGAATTGGACTTTGCGTAGATATCGAAAAGAAATCAAATATATCAATCGTGTATGCGACTGCATACTGATTTATGATTATCGAGACTTGAAATTGCATTTTCCTCTTCTTACCAAATTTAAACCACTGGAAAATTCATTTTAAATTTAATGAATATGACACTCTATACTATCTTTAGAAATATGAGATAACGAATAACTTTATATTCGATTACCCATGTAAAAAGAGCGAGTTGTTAAAAATTTTACGAAAATAATTCAATTAAAAGCATATGGAAATAATAGATATTTTTTATTGAATAAAAAATAAGAAAATAAAATATAATTTTTAATTATATGTATTTATTCTGATGGTGTTTATTACAAAATTATATAATTTTATTTTTATTAAACCTTTTTAAAGATGTATGTGATTTTCAAAATGTATTAAGGCAATTAATCTGAAACCTAAAAAGGCATAAAAAATATTTTCTTCGTATTTATGTATGATACACGAAGAATGGCTGATATAAAAAAAGCAATGATTACAGATGTTTGGTAAGAAACCATTCTCTTTATTTCAATACATTACCTTTGAAACATGTTATTTATATTCTTGTAAAAACAACAAAATAAAATGAATGGTGTCTAAATAGTACAAACATCATCCTTGTATATTTTACAAAGAACAAATGGAATAAAAATTATATTAAGCATATAACATATAAAAATATATATCACTAAAAATTTGCTCACAACATCAAGCCGGTAGCGCTCACCAAATAACGATTTTTTTTTTTACATCAAATGTTTAACTGTTAGATTTTTGCAATAACGGATTATTCATTTTAAGCATATGGATTTTATAGATTTCATTTAAGATTCATGGAATAGCTGAATTGTTTGCAGATTGTGTGTAATTTTTATTTCGAATTATAATCTTTTACAATAAATGCATTTTAATTTATAAGAAGCGATAGATAAATTCCTATTAGATAAACATGCACATTAATTAAAGAGGTTAAAATTGATTACTAAGCATAAGTAGCATTTCATTTGGAGATAAATGCTATTGTAATTAATGGCATTTGCCATGGAAAAGCGGGCTGAAAGCCGTCAGCGATTTAAAGTTGGAAGAGCGTTCCTTGTTTTTGAAAAAGTGCCAACTAGGGCTAAGAGTACGGCTTAGCTGATCACTAAACACATTCGCTTACATGGCTCATTTTTACAGGGAAGCACATTCACACAACTTACAGATAGAACCCGGAAGATCAACCATGCCCGAGACGGGACTTGAATCTGAGACGTCCAGAAGACGTGGAATACACTCTACCTCTATGCCATGACTCCGGCAAAGGTAAAAATAATTGGAATAATTTTAGAATATCAAGTAACACTTATTAATTCAATAGCTCGATTTTTAGAATTCACTGTGAATTGAAATAAAAAAGCAGCAACTATTTTAAATGATTTTGTTCTTAGTTACAGTTGAAAAAATTGTAATGAATTCTAAGGAAATATTAATTAATATTCAATTAATTATTGCTATCTTTGAGTTTTAGTGTACCAAACTGTCTATAAACGTCAAAAAGTAGAGTTTAAAATTTTGATTAGTTTTCAGTTTTAAACTTTCATTCGTAACAAAAATAATTTTGGAACTCCATATATGTTTCCACATGTAAAATCGATGTGAAGGTAATTAGTTAAAATTTGATACTCGGTTTTTCACCACAAATATATTAGTTTTTGATAAAATTTAAATGGAATCCATCTGTCCCCCCTCCTCAAATACAAACATAATAATTCATTAAAGCAATATGACATATGATTATTGATATGCGTAAAAAATTAGATTAAATTAAACCAAATGTTAATGATTTGTGGATGTTAGTAGGTGCACGGGATATCTCAAAAATGGAATAAAACTCTACTTATTTAAAATAAGTTTTGGTTGGGAACCAAATGTTGAAGAATTTTGATCTAGAGATTAGCAGTATTTTTTCATAATGTATGCAAGAAAAGATTCAAAACATATATTTAATATATTTTCCAACTAGATTAATTTTGACACAAAACCTAAAGACATCTGTTTTCACATGTAAATTTTGAAAATTCTTTCTCTACAGAAGCAAGGAAAAAAGCTTGTAATACACATTTTAAAATGCCAAAAATATGTGTAATTTAATGATAAGCTGCAAGGAGTTCGGAATGTCAATATATGTATTTGCATATATATTTTTATTATTATAATCAGAAAGTTTTATTGGAATATTTACATTTAACAATTTTAGATGCAGTAAATAAAATTCAAAAAATTATATAAAGGTTAATTTTTAAACTTTCGAATATTTATTATAAATTTTAATGATATGCCCTCATTTCATACCATCCTGGTACAACTTGATGCAAACCGATTGAAGTAATTAAAACAATAATAAATATATTAATTAAGATAAAATAATAATAATAAGAATAAAATTCAGGAATTCTACATAATATTAAGTGTCGATATAAAAATAATTAAAATCTCAATTCACAACATCTTTTTGCTGATTTTTTAAATAATTAGAAAACGGATAAAGTGACCTGAATGAACTTACATAAATAATTCGTTATAAATTTTAATTAAAATTTTTCTTATCATTTTTACGAAGTATGCACAGTAAAGAGATAGGATGGATATAAAAACATGTAAAACAAATGACCGGAGAGAGCAAATTACTTTTTAACATTTTCTTTCCTAAAAGTAATGTATATTATTGAATAAATTTAAATTAAAATATACATTTTTAAATACAATCTATAGTTGAAGGATTGAATGAAATAAGTGTTTTTAATGCTTTTTGGCAATTAAATATTTTTTTGTATTTAATAATTTCAAAATTTAAAATTAACAAATTCTGCTTTACAATCATTAAAAAAAATTATATACATTCATTTTTCCAAAGCAAAAGTCTAGACTTTTCTTACATAGTAAAAAAGTTAATTGAAATTAGAAAAAAAAAAGATTTCAATGGAAATTTATAATGTATGTATTAAAATTATTTCCTAAAACATATTCAAATTTAGTTTCAAAATGATTTTGTATTTCGTTCCATGTCTCTATGATTAATAATTATAAACAAAATCTTAATAAATCAGATATTGCAACACATAACAAACTATTTGTAATTATTAATATATAATTTGTAATGTTTTTAAATAATAATCGTTAATTTGTAATTTTATTAAAAAGATTTTTTTTTAATTTTGTTTAAAATTACTCATTTAAAATAAAGAAATTCATTGAATGCAATTAATATGAATGTGTTTTAATATATATGCAAATAAGGGAATAATATTTGTTCTTTTAAGTTATTAATTATATATTATTTTATGCTATATGTTAATAGTTGAAATTCATTAATAGTTATATTAATAATTTAAATTATTTAACCCTTAAAATAATGATATTAATATAAATTTTTTAACAATGTTTATTTTTTAAATAAAATTCTGTGTCAATAATGCGTTAAAAAGAAAATAACATCATGTTTTTAAAGTTTTTTTTAATCTTTCATAAATGACATCATCATGCAACAAAGTCATTATTTATATCGCGCACGGAAACATATTGCAACTTGACTTAAATAGATTATACATTATGCATTAGTTTAAACGTCAGAAATTCTAAAAGTGGAAAGCAAATTTCATATTTTTAGAAATGCGCTGAACAAAAATCGAGTATATTTTTTTTAATGTGCTAGCATAAAAATAAAAATACAATGAGAGTGTTAGTTAAATTTTCTAGAATAACAAAGGAAAAGAAAGTATTAAACAAAAGGGGTTAGAAAATGCTGCAATGATTATTTAAGAAAAATAGAAGTTCATTGATGTAAAGTTTTATCTATAAAATGGAATAACAAACATGAGAGCATATTATTTTTTTCAAGAAAATTTTACTTGATTTTATAATTTATCAATTTTGCGATGTTCTGCTAGGTACAGATAAATTTGCGGTATTGGATTAAACATAAATTTGAATTAATTTGCTATGTTGAGAAGTTGGGATTTCAGAAAGTAAAATAAGTAGAAAAAAAAACAAATTTTCTGCAAAAGTTGCTTTTAAAGGATATTTAATTACTGCTTTTAAAGGATATTTTTTTTTACTGCTTTTTAAAGGATATTTAAAAAAGTAAAAATTGTAACAGTATCATCATGTATGGTAGAAAAATTATTTAAATCTAGATAGAGGGCATTTTTTAAGATTGCAAAATAGTTTTAAATTAATTTGTGTACTTTCTTTATGTTTTAAAATTAAGTTAATTTTAAAATATATTAGACGTTTTTTTTAATTTCAATTACAACTAACATTGAAATTACCAAATTAAAACAGAATCTAAGAAACAAATCGTAAAATTTCATCTGCAAAACTTTGATAGTAAATTATTCATTTTTATAGAATGAAAACACTAGCACAAATATATTTTAATGCCACGGCATATGAATAAATCCTTTCATTTGGTAATAAGCTGTTGTTCTATTTTAATTTAAATGTACAGATTTAAGAAAAATATACGTTGCATATTTTCACACTTATATGATAACGATTTAAAAAATATTTCAAATATTGCTTAAATCGTTATCAAAAATTTCGCTATAAAAGTTATCAATTTTTTGGAATAATTAGTTTTTTCTTATTTGAAGTTTATTATCTTACAGTAATGTTAAAACGTCATATGAATGATGCATTAATGATTAATATTACGAGATTATTATTACATTAATTTAATTTATCGTATACATTCTTACAATAAAAGTTTCTTTACATACCTCAGCAACAATCGTATTTAAATCCCCTGAAGAACTCTTATTATAATACCATCCGTGGTCACATTTTGATATCACATTTGACATGTGATAAGACATAAAGCGCTTTTTCATAATCTTCTTGTGCTCGCTGATAACATAGGCATTCAAACTTCTGTTTATAAAGCACTGGGCATGTAGATAGTCTATACTTTTGTACTCTTTCACCATCGCCACTCTTAAACTCCAATATACCGATGCGTCATCTGGTGGTACTCTTGACACTTTACACCAGTGATCCGGTGTCCATGAACTCAAGAGTTGAAAATAATGTTGCGTTCCGAATGGAAGTTGTGTTGGGAGAAACACCAACCACAACAACAATTGTTGATAACGTCCATTATCGCCAGCTTGAGTAAGTTCTTCATCAATACCCAACATTATTTAAATAAAAAAACTTTGAGTTTTGCCAGCCAAATAAAGTATTTAATGCCCGAAACAATTCTTTATTTTGGGGGGCTAAGCGTGAAAAAAAGACCATTAAGGTACTCAGGAGGCTCGAATTTGCATTAAAAGAAATTTAACACTAATAGTCCCTAATGTTTTCGCAGTCTTCAGGAGACGTTCGCCGTTGGCAGCCTCATTACACATTGGTCAGGAGGCAATTATTATGGAGCGAGGAAGGGAACCCGAGTTTTTGTTAGATTGATAGGTGCGTGACATACACAGAATGCAGCGCCCTCACATTCGCGTGGACACAGGATAGGAGGGTAGCTATAAGGGGCGGGTGGAATAAAAGAGTCAGAAAGTATTTACTGGGTGAATATTTCTGTAGGAGAAATAGCAGGTATTCTTGGTTTATAAAACAAAAGATTAATGCAACCAAGATAAAGGCCTTCTATTTTTTAATGGAAGTTTAATTTTTGCTGACATAACTGCTGATGAGGAGACAAAATATAAATTTAAAATATGGATTTTTTTAACAGAATTGATTGTTAAAGAAATGCTAAGTTATAAATAAATTTTAATAATTTTTATTTTTTAAATAATTTATGATTTTAATGATCGCAAACATTGTATTAACTATTTTACTCAAGAGACTTTAATTTTTCTGAAAATTACTTCAAAAGAGGAAAATTTGAAGAAAAGAGCTTAAAAATTAAAATATCTTGCAAAATAAATTAGAAACATTACAATTTTTTTAAAATTTGCAGATTTTTTTAAATTATACATGTCTTACCTTGTAAATAATCAAAATAATATTCGTATATTTACAATCAGATAGAATGCATTTTGGACCAAAATCTCAAAACAATGCAAACAAAATTTTAAATAAATGGATTTGCTACGTTAATAATATGCTATTTAAAAATATACATATCTGTATTCAAATGGAACTGTTAAGTATTCTCCATTAAAATACATGGATATTATTACAAAAATTATTAATTGGTTAAAACTATTTACAGAATTTGAATAGTCTCTTAAAATTAAAGGATTTCGACAAGCGGAGACTGAATAGGATTCAATAATCAAAATATTTGCAGAAGATATATTATCTATTTTGATCTAAACTTCCAAGAAAAATTCATAATATTTTTGAGACTTTTCGGAAATAATATAGCACGCATTAAAAGATTATCAAAAATATGTACAGCAGTAAAACTGAATGAATGCTCAATTCCAATAGCTGTACACTGAAACTAATAAAACTGCTTCATAATACAAAATATTCCTAGATAATTCTACTTGTATCTTAGAGATTAAGATTGTTGTAAAATACAATTTCCTATGAAATTTTAACTATAATTGTTAAAACAAAAATGGTTTTGCGCATTGACAATCAATATAATAATTAGAAAACAAATCAAATTTATTGTACTTTTTGCCATGTGATAAACGTTTATATAAATAATAGTAGCATCAGATGCCACCAAAAGTAGACAAATGAAATGTTTTAATAGATCATGCAGTCTTTGCTTATGAGTAAATCAGCTGCACTTTTATGAATCAATCCTTAATTTCATTTGATGAACTATTGCATTTATATGTTTATAATTAATACTAAAGATTATTTCTACCAGTTTCAAATACTAATCGCTATTTGAATATGTTTAACAATAATACCTAATTTTAGCATTATTGTAAAATTAAATATTCTACGTAAAGTAAATTTCACCGAAAATTAACAAACTATTCTTTCTATAGCTTTCACAATAGAAGAAATTAAAGCGATTTTATACATGAGAAAGAATTAAAGCGGTTTAAATTTCAGGTCAACAATACCATACGTTGTAGAAAGTTAAACAAAAATAAAATTGCACTAAAAATTACCCAAAATTTGGAAAAAAAATTCAAAATACTGTAAAATTACAGCCATTAAAAGGTATTTTTTTATTTTTTATGATAATTTAACAATTAATTTTGTATCGTAATAGTTTGTAAAATTATGGCAAAATAGTCCAAATTTTGCTAATGAATTAACTAATTACAATTCTAATATTTTTTTTAAAAACCCTCACCGAGCAGCTTAGCCCCTCTCCAAAATTTGTATTGTCAAATTTAGTTGTTTTGGTTCAAATGTTTTGCCTGCAGTGTGCAATTTTACATTCATTTATTTTCCTTAATAGTAAAGATGAACATTAGATATAACATTAACAGTTGCCTATTCCCCTTATCTTACATTTTTTAAAGAAATACCTTTACTGTTATGCAAGAAAAAAAATCTTCCATGGAATATAAATGATTTCCCACCACCAGTCACTCAAGATATTTCATCAATTCTCTTTTATTGATCCAGAAGGCTTATGGTGTCTTGAAACGCTTTCAATAACCAGTTTCTCTATTTTCAATAAACAAATCAAAATGAAATCTTGTTGAAACATGACATAGATCATGTCTCAACAAGTGCATTGATATCGCTAATTTCATTCTGTGATAAACTTCGCTAGTTCTGCATACATAAGTCATTAAATTATGACATATTTACAGTGTAAGTATACCTTAAATCATTCTTTTATTTCCGATTATAAGATAAATTTCATCAGTTTTTGACATTACTAAATTAACGTTAGGACTATGTTGGACGAAATATCGATCGCATAAGGTAGCTCGAATTGCATCAATTAGAAATCGAAATCAGGGAGATTATTATTGTTATTTATGTATCTAGGAACAAATAGTTCCGATTGTTTGCAAATATATTTTTTGTCTTTTATGCTGTTCGAAGACGCATTGTTTTTTTCCATGTAGCGCTCTAGTTCAAAGTAAAAGAACACAGAAGAGGATATTAGTAGGAAAAGTACTTGATCCTGCTGACCCGATCAGTCCCCCTAATGCGAGGAAAAAATCATGAGATCTTTTCTTGGAACAATGACATCCGGAACGGTCACTAATTACTGTCTACTGAGGCAGAAATAAATCGTGAATAGGCCCCTTTCAGGCCTTGACCACCAGACAGCGATTGATTCACTGCCTTTACAGGAATTTAATCCTATTTTCTTATCGGAAACATTTAGTGATGCCACAGGATTTGCTGTATTTGGACATACGTGACTTGCTTGCTTGAGGCACAGAAACCGAAAATAACAAACATTATTGTATTCCTGCTTTGATATAAACTGTTGCTGTCTGTATGTTTGATTTTTCAATAAAGAAAATGAAACTAAATACTTTGATGCTTCTGTACTGTTTCATTGTATTTCTTTCTGATCATTTTTTAACTCCAGAAATGAGTGTAAACAGAACTTGTAAGTTTGTATCTATCTAAGCTGGATCTACGATTCTGCAATTTCACCGCTGAAATATTGGTTGAAAAATGCTTTTACCGCACATATTATTTTCGTATTTGGAATTCAGGAAGTATCGATGAAGCTCATAGAGAATTCCAAAACGTTTTATTTTTACCATGGAAATGCTATATTATATGAATTAGAAATTCTAATAATCGAGGAAACAATAAAAATAAATGAGGGAAAATGACTGCAGAGAGAACACATGTTCTCCGTTTATTTCTTAAAAATTCCAGCTTTATAAATTCTACATAGATAACTTAGAAAAATGTTCATTACTGACAGTAAAATGACTTTGAATTAAAAAAAAGATTCAATAAATAAAAATAATTAATGCTTTTTATTAATGAATTAAAAGATATTCGAGCAATGAGTCAGTATCTTTTTTACTGCCCTCAGTTTTTAAAAAAACGTTATCACCTATTTTCACTTCCTAAAAAGGATACGTTTCTTTTAATGTTAGCATTTTTAATAAAACATATTAAATCTTTTTATTCATTTCTAAATACAGAATATGCAGTGAAAAATCTTTTAGTAAGGGAATGACAATATTTGAAATATGAATTCTTAATTAGTACTTATGAATGAAATGATTGTTGACATAGAAATACTGTAGATAAAATTTCAGTTTTCTTATAAATCAATCAAGCGAAATTTGAAAAGTTAATTCTAATTACATAACTCAAGCAGTAAAGAATTCAATCATGAAAAAATGACCAATTTTTAGTCATTTAATGTGTATACTATTTTAAGTTGAATACATATTACATTTAATGATAATTTGATGTTGAAATTATGCATTATCTGCAGCTGTCTGGTGAAGTCATACCAGATCATTTAGACAGTAGACCCGGAAATCCGAGGACCATAAGAGAGGATGAGTATATGTCCCATTTGGAGAGCCCCACAGTCTAGGATGTGTTCGGCATAAACTGGCTTAGTTTGACATTTAGGGCAGACCACCAAGGTCTTTCAACCCTCTAAAAACAATGGACTTTTAATGTTACCACCATTCGGGCATTGTTCCAGAGGCTCTTTCACAAATGAGAGCAACTTAATAGCCTGTCCTTTTGCTCTCATACCAGTGATGGCAAGGGAAAGTGTAGCATTAACTGTGGATTGATGTTCCAAAAAAGTAAAGGTTGAAAAGGCAGAACTAGAGTGACTGAGACCCTCTTTGGTCAAGCTATCTGCATGCTCAGCGTGGTAAATGTCAACTTGCGAAAGGATTCCTGAAAGTTAACATGATGGGACTCTGAAATAAGTCTGATTTTGCGAAGGATATATGCTTGTTTTATTACTTAATTGTGGAGGTGTTGCACCTATCCAAAAAGATCAAGAGGTCTTCGAAGTCATTTTCATTGGGAATAGCTTAAAGTCCATGTTCAATTAGATGAACTCGCTGTAGAAACTAGGTGTCAAATCAGAGCTTCGGAGGCATTTGAATTTATTCCTTGGTGTCTCAATGAGGATACCATTACCAGCGTTGCCTTTCAGTCTATTGCCGTCCGTAAAGATTTTTAGGCCATTAACGAAGATTTCATGGGTGTTTTCCAAGGCTGGCTGTATAAGATTATCTGAAAGTCACTTTTGGTGACCTTAATAGAAACGTCAAAAGAAAAATGGATTCAGAGAAGCTCCTCTGAGGGGCTCAGACAAGAGTTTAAGGAATGAGACTCAACATCGTCATAAGGAGAACGCATAAGTTGCGCATGACTAAAGGAATTGTTTTTGTTAAGTCTCTGAATCAGTTATTTAGGTAGAGGGAATTTTTATTGTACTAACCATAACTAGAGATCTTGTTAAAATATTGGATTAGGATGTCCTTTCTGAATTTAATAATATTTACTATAAATTCAAAGCACTTAATTTAAAATATAATATCAATTCACTTGTAATTTTTTCTCTTTTTATATTATTTCTAAATTCATATAAAGCATTCATTAAAATATTTCAAACATAGATAGTGAAATTTTTTATAACCAAGTTTTTTTTGAAAAAAAAAAACCTTCGCTTCAGTGGCTGCATTAATAGAGTATTAACTTCAGGTTTAAAATAAAAATAAATCCACAAATACATCGTTTGCTTTTTTGACTTTTCTTTTTATTTGTGAATTTTAAACAGATCTTATTGGGTAATGTCATTTAGGGATTAAACAAAGTTTTGGTCTTAATCTGAATCAATGAGTTGTGCAAATATAGTTTTAAGGCAATCACAATTTATGATAATTCAATAGACAATAACGTCATTTTGGATTGGCATAGAGTTTTGTTAAATGTAGTATGATAATATTCAGCTAAGTACAATTCAGTTCATGAAGTTTTGAAACTATATTTCCTCTCCTCTAACACTTACTCAACACGAAACATTATGTTTATGCAACAAATCATTTTAAAATTCACAGATTGAAAGAATTACGCGGTAACTAGATATCTGAGATAGAGATTTAATGTTATAATTAACAAACATCTAATTAATTACAGTTTCAAATTCACCTATCGAAAATCATTACTGTATAACAATGATTTAAAGGGATTTAGACATATTGTGTTATTTTTATGACAAATTTTGAACGCAATTAAATACATAATGGAAATTTAGAGAGGGAGTAATATCAGTTCAATATTCTCTATTTGATGTAAAAGTAGTGAAAATTAATTGCACTCAACAGCTTTGGGAATCATTATTGAATGAAACATATTGAAAAGAATAAATATTTTGTTGCTTTATTTAAAATGGCAGGAACAAGTAAATAAATAATTTCAAAATCTTTCAGTGAAAGGAATTTGCAAATGTCATACTTAATAAAACAAAGATCTCTTAAAACAATACATTTTAAATATATAGTATATATTTAAAAGTGTTATGTAGGAATATATATATATCCGACATAACACATTAGGAAATTATTATTTTTAACCAAACGATGCAATGGAAGTAATATGAAATGTTAAATATAACAAATACAGATCTAATTAAATTAATTTATGCGAAAAATTCGATTTCCGTTGTTTCCATTTTTGAGTTTCTGTCTTGTTAAGAGATGTTTTGAAAATATTCGAATCTAAATCTGTTTGAATAATTTTTCAATATGCTTTGGATTCTTTTTATTAATTAACAACTCAGTTGTCTGTACTTCAGCTAATTGGATATTCCACAAGGTAATGATTTCTGCAGTTCGCATGCATTACGAATTTAATTAAATAATTAAAAATCGAAAATTATTGAGCTCAACACAATTATTCTCAGATCTAATTAGAAATAGTTCATATCAAAATATGATTTTTATTTTACAAAATTTATTCCGTTATATTTTTATTTTTAAAATAGAACGAAATAAATAACGGCACTAATAGTAAATTTTAATTTTCTTTAAGATGGTAGGATAAAATATGCCTTATTAATTCATTTTTTAACAATGAAAATTCATGCAATTGAGATATATTTGAAAATTATAAATCAATTATCATTGAATATATATATATATATATATATATATATATAGTTACAGTTGGGTGCGGAAGAAAATCTCAAAGTATTCAAATAATATGAATTGGGGGTTAGTTAGTTAGTTATAAATTATCAATGGGAAGTACATAGGATAACTTTTAACCAGTATACTATTGGCTTGGACGTTTAATATATCTTGTTAAGTAATATATAATATAATAGGCATTATTTTTAAATAACAATTTTAGTGTAAGGTCTTTTAATTAATAATTATAACAGTTGCTGACTTAAAACATATTTATATAATGTTCCAACAACTCCTTTTTCATTATCGTAATTATTTCTTTTATACTAATGCACGTTTCTTTTATACTAATGCACAAAAGTAACGTATTAAATGCACGTAATAAAGAAATTAAAAAAAAACTTTCTAAATATATTTTGTAGAAAGTTATAGAATGATATTTTCAAAATGTTAATCAAGTTTTGCAGTTATGATATTTTTCTAAGCCATTAAAACCATTTTTCATATTTCGTAACTCCATTTTGAAATCAATGTGAAATTATTGCATTTTTCCGAAATTAATGTCAATATTTTAATGTAAAGATCAACTGTTACTTAAAAGCATGCTAGAATGTAAATGTAATAACTTTTCACGTAAATGTAAGGAGCAAATGAATAATTACTAAAATTAAAAACAAACAAACGAGTTAAAATATTCTTTTGTTAAGGACATAATGAATTTATTTTGATTATTTTGAAATAGACTTTACACGTAAAGAAATGTTTAGAATAGTAACCAAATGAAAGTATTATGGAAATTCATATCCATGTAAAAGAATGTATCTTCCTGTAACTACCAAAAAATTAATAAAAAAGAATAGGCTTATTAAATATAAATTATTATCAAGATTGTCATAAAGAGAAATTTGGAGGAGGATCGAGCATGTCTCTATCAAAAACATCTTAATGTCCTTAGCCAAAGTTATTTTATTTATCGGAATTCCGATAAAATGACTTGCTATTTTAGTAGAAGTACGTTTTTGTGCATACAAATATTGCTTATTTTATTACAAAATAATGAAGTATTTTAGTTCTTTCAATATAAATCAAACTTATAAAAGAGAAGGACAAAATAAAAATAATTTTTATATATACACAAAATTCTATAATTTGAAATTTAATAATGAAGTGATTCGAGTTTTCCATTTCCATTCCAGTTTTCAATTCGCGATTTGGAAAGAAAAGAATTGTTATTCAATACAAAATACTAAAACAATGCTATTCCGAAGTTTTATGTTAAGAGGAGAATTCTCATTTGAAACAAAAATATTCATAACCCAAATATTATATTTATAATTTGGAGGTTGATCAAATAGATAATGGACAATAAATGCTAAAACTAATCGAAAAATTACATAGAACTTGCTGTTTGAAAAAGTAACCCCGATCATTATTTACAAAAGAAAGTTTTAGGTATTAAAAGAATAACATACCGTGAGGGCTACCTTACTATTTTGAAAGGATACGAAGATTTTTATTTATACATCCTTTATTCTGGTGTAAGAATAGAAACTTTGATGCAGCATTTCCCTTGTAGAGGCAACATAAAGTCGACAAGGGAATTTTAAGACGGCGAAAATAAAGTTTCGAACTTGGAATTTACGAAAGGCACTTTGCGAAAGTTGTAAAAACTTCCAGGAAGAAGAGAAAACTTTAAGTTCGGGCTAAAGCTGGGGCTGATTTTGCTAAGCAGAAAAGCTAAATAATAATAAAAAACTGCTATATAAGGGTTATTTACTATCCTTCCATGTATTTATATCGATTTCATTTGCAATTTGAGTACGAGCATACAATTTATAATTCAGAGTAGATCCATGTTGAAATAAGAAAGAAAACAAGAGTTTTTTTAAGTGAATGCATTTGTACTGATTTCATTCACAATTTGACAACAAGCATGTAATTTATAATTCATGGAAGATGTTTATTGGAATAAAAAAAAACAGCAGCTTTTTTAAAAGAATTATACATAATTAATATTTTTGGGGTTTTATTTTTATTACTCAATAGAGAAAATTCCAGAAATTATTTCTACAGTTAAGTTATACTCATTTATTAAAATATTTTTATATACTTTAATTTCTTTATCAATTACCATCAATAATATTTAAAGATTTAATCGTACTTATCGATTATTCAACATTATATAAATATTTATTTGCCATTGGATTTTAATAAAGATGTATTAATTAGAGGTGTATTATGGAGATTTTTATAATTAGATATATATTATAGATATTATTATTTAATTAGAGATATATTATGGAGATTATTGTAATTAGAAATATATTATAAAGGTTTTATAACTAGAGATATATTATTATCAATTTAGAAATTCCTAAATTTACAGTTACTGTAGAAATCACAAAAGAAATTAAAAAATAAATGCCCATGATATTAAATTTATTTTGAAAGGGGTTTAATATAAGCTTAGATAATATTTCCAAAGATGTATCAATCGGTTTTTCATATTGTAAATATATATGTAAATGATAAAGTTTTAAACTACTTTTTCTAAAAAAAGTTAATATTAAATAAAACTTAAGGATAAATTATTTTTTCAATATCTTTTTTCAACTTTCTAATTTGATTTGATATTAAAAATAAAATATCTAATTTTTATTATATTTTAATGTGTTATAAATATGCATATATCTTAAAAAGTAATACGAAATGTTATTTTTTTCTACATTAATTCCTCTCACCGCATAATAAATTATTATACATTTTTCTAATTCAAAAAATTCGTTTTTTTAAAAAATTTATATTCTTATTTTTTGTTTACAACGATTATTTTTCTAATTTGACTGGGTATTCCAAAGTTAATTTTAAATAAAATCTTTTTAATGTTTTCTAATAAATAAAAGAATCTCATTTATTTTCCACCCAATCTTTAATTATAAATGCTTTTCTAAATGCTAAAATCATTATTAAAAAATTGTTTTCTTAGATCATTAACTCCTATGGAGAATTTCCAAGTTTGCTTTATTTATATGCTAATGATTTAAGGTTATAACTGGTGTTCTAAACAACATCACGCAATATTTTTTTTCAAATATGGTGACTAATGCAATCAAACTAGATTAATACAGGTAAATAAATTTAATGATGTGATGCTTTGGATTAAATATTTGAAATATCCTTTTAATTGTTATTATTAATACTCCTTTTATAAACCTGTAAATGTTAAACTAACATCAGCCACACCAAAATTCTCAAATTCTACTTTCTTATGAATGATTTAAGAAAGTATATAGTTTCTTTTATTAAAAAATTATGTTCACAAATTAGAAATAAAAGTAATAAATAATAATTATTAATACTCTATTTAATTATTATTAATAATAATACTCAATTTCCAAACCTGTTAATGTTACATTTACATCTTAAACACCAAAATTCTCACATTCTACTTTCATATGAAGAATTTAAGAAATAATATTATTTATTTTTTAAAAACAAATATGATCAAAAATGGTATTTTTTAGAAGTAAAAGTAATAAATAAGCTTCATCAAGTCTGTTGCCTGATAAAAGTAAAAACTTATCGATCACTTCTGATAAATACTTAAATATGTTTTGCGGGGATGAATGTCTTGTCCCTTTCAAATATTCAAGGTGACTTAATTGCATTTCTGAGGCGACAACTTATAAAAGTAAAGGTGAAACATTTCTCACACGATATCTCTGCTCATTATTAAAATGCGCACCATTATCAGTGATTTTCTCCTAAAGCTATAATTACAGCGCTTCAGAGCAACGAATTCTTCTCATTTTTCTCTGGTATCAAGTGTCTCCGGAGTAGCAGAGGGGAAGACGAATGGTCTCGTGAAGGGGACTTTTTGGAGTGTTATGTGTCTTTCTACCCAAATGAGAAAATGGAAGATGAATGCGCAAATTAAAGGAGGGGGTGGTTATATATTGCGTTTTCTCAAAATTTTTGTAGCATTACAGGAAATTGCTCTAACTGAAAAACGTTCATATTCTTTTACTATACAATATATTCTAATCCATTATCACCTAATTATGCTCATATGTTTGCACACTATCTGGAAATGCTCGGACTTGAAAATTATCATATTCTTTTTCTATACAATTTATTCTAATCCATTATAGTCTAATAATGCTCATAGGCTTTCATACTATCCGGAATTGCTCTAACTAGAACATTCTCATATTCTTTTGCTATACAACACATTATAATCCATTATAGTTTAATAATGCTCATAGGAATTATAGCCTAATAATGCTCATAGGCATTATTAGGCTATAGTGCATACTATCTAGAATTTCTCTTACTGGAAAATTCTCATAACCTTTTGCTACACAATATATTATAATCCATTATAGCCTAATAATGCTCATAGTCTTGAATACAATCTGAAATTGCTCTTACTGAAAAATTTTCATATTCTTTTACTATAAACATATTCTAATTCATTATAGACTAATAACGCTCATAGACTTGCATACTATCTGGAATTGCTTTAACTGAAAAATTCCCATATTCTTCTGCCATACAGTAAATTCTTATCCATTATAGCTTAATAGTATACTATCTGGAATTTCTCTAACTGGAAAATTCTAATAATCTTTTGCTGTACAATATATTATAATTCATTATAGCCTAATAATGCTCATAGTCTTGCATACTATCTGAAATTGCTCTCACTGAAAAATTCTCATATTCTTTTATTATACAACATAATCTAATCCATTATAGCCTAATAATGCTCATAGGCTTACATACTATCTGGAATTGCTCTAACATAAAAGTTCTCATATTATTCTGATACACAACACATTCTTATCCATTATAACCTAATAATGTTCATAGGCTTACATATTATCAGGAAATTATAACATATAAGTCGATAAAATAGTTCAAAATCATTTTATAGAATTACCCTTGTATTTGAAGTTACTAAATTTTGGCAGATTAATTTTAGATATCAAGTGCTTTATGAAAAAGAGTTTTTAAATATTTTTAAAGGCCCGTACAAAATTTAGAATTACGGTCATCTGCTCCCATTTAATACCTTAAATTTCATGCTAATATTATACTTTTAATTATGTTACAATTAAATTTGCTGACAGGGGTTAGAAAATTTTTTCATCAAATAAAGTTCATTATTAATACAAATAATTAGGTCAATAGAAAAGAGTCAACGTGCAGTTATAATTAGTATTAATTTTTTTTGAAAATTCCTTACAATGTTATAACTTAAAGACATGAATAAATTGCTTATAAAAATTATTGTTAACTTTTACTGTAATTAAAATCATTACATAGACTATTTTTGTTTTTGTTTTGAGACCAGATGCATTTTAGAAAATTAATATTCTTTCTTAAAGAAAATTAATATAAGCAATCTCTTAAATTAATTCTTCTTTTCACGAAATCTTTTTTTTTATTCATAAGAATTTTTTTTTCTTTTATAGAAATTTTATGAAAAGGATATTCCATTTTAAGTCATACCTCATCTGCTCAAAAAGCTTTTTTTAAGTTTTTAAATTTAAGTTTCAAACTACCGTCGCTCTCCAAATTAGAAATTTTTTATATCCATTTTCAAATATATATTTTTTATACTCATTGTTTTTAATCAATTATTATCAGTTATAGCAGTTAATTCTTTTAGTAATTGGCTAATATTATTGATAAATCTTCTCATAAATATTAATTACCCTCAGAAATATGGATTGTGGATCAATATTTAAAATAAATGTTATTTCACTTCCGGTGATAGTGAATTAAAAAACATTCAATAATGCGAAAACCTAATAAATTATTATATATTTTCTTGCCAATCAATGAAACTTTTTAAGGAAAATATCTGATATAAACCATTATATGAATTTCAGATGAACAAAAGTAATAAATAATAAAACATGAAATCTATAAATAATATAAAATGATGTCTCCTGAAAGCGTCTATATGTTAGAACCACAAAAACTAGAGAAATAGTTAAGGGATATTGGAGATATTTATGACATTTTAAGAGCATTATTGGGAAAGGTTTTAGTACATTAAAATCATATCAAAATAAAAAGAGGAGTTTTATAATTGTTATTTTAATTTATCCGAGCATTCGCGAAAACCACAAACAGCGCATGTGCTAATAGTAAGAGTTGCGGTATGCACACGCGATACATTTCTTTATTTACGTCTGATTTTAAACAACGATTCAAATATCCTTATGCCGAAAAGAAATAAATCCAATTTTGAATCATCGCCTGTGTTTTGTCTACGGATATATAATATTTTTACTTTTGTAAGAGTCTAAATATTTCTGAATGTGTGCAATAAAAATTCTTCTGTAGCTATTTTCGGCAATTTCTAAACACATTTTGATGTTTGTTTGATATTGCGTGACATGCCCATGATATATAGGGTGGAATCTGGACTTAAACTTAAAACTATTTTTCCTTCTTGAATGCTATTCCACTGCAAACGTCGTGATTGTACTGCTAGTAATCCATAATTCTATCATATTCTTTCAATGTAATAGCATATATTTCAATAGTTAATTATTTTTTTAACATTGTTCAAAGCAATTTTATACTTTAAAAACAGCAATCATATATATTTTGCAATCAATGAAAGTTTTCAAGGTGAACATCTGATGTGAATCAATTAATTAATTTCAAATCAATAAAAGAATAAATGTTAAAACACGAATCTGTCCATAAACAAATCAACTTCTTTTAATTCTAAAATATATTTCAACTGCTCCTTTTTTCTCTTACATTATTATTAGAGTTTAAAGTAACCATCCTATATATAGTTAAAATCAATGAGCATTTTTCAAGGTCAAAATTTAATCAATCAATTATTTCCATTTCAAAGACAATCAATTGAAAATCATCCGGTAAGAAGGAAACCCAACCACTTCTTTCAGTTTCACAGAAGAGAACTCAATTGCTCTTGTCATCTCTTTAGAATTCCATTGTTCTTGAGAGAGAAACATTGTTTTGTATTCGAGCCCTTTCTTTCTGATCCCTCTAGGTGTTAACAGAAACAAAGGACTCATCTTAATAATATTAATTATATTAATGGGCGCATTAATTGCCGAGCTTCCTTCACTTCGAACAGAATGGTAATGAATATTAAATGTTCTGTCACGAGCTCTGAGATTTCCCGTCCGCAACTTATTTAAATGTTTTGCCCGAGATCGATTTTTCTAAATTTTTCGCCGTCTTGTCAATGTCAGCGATAATTAACACATTCGTGGCGGAAAGGCTTTCTCATTTGCATTTCTTTTTTGAAAAATAACTCCTCTGCGAACAATTTTAATAACTATCTAATAAGTTTTAATTAACTCATTGACGGTCTGTGATCAGTTTTGTGCTCTTGAAGATGAAATGATATCGATGAATAAAACATTTTTGCCTGGGACACGCCTCGCGTTGTGTCAAAAGATGCGATGGAGGGTGGTAACTTTTGATTTAGATACTAATGACGCGTCCAAATATCTCCTCTGCAGTTTGACAGTAGTAACTGATGTTAGCGATATTAATAGAAGAAGGATATTCTTCTTAAAAAAATGTATATTAACCTGAAAGAAATGTTAATGAATTTTTAATCTCTATTTCACAATTTAAAATATTTATTTTTGTGTTTAGCATTTCAGCCTTTAGATTGAGCTGTATTGTAATTTGGAAACGCCATCTTAAAATTTATGTTTTAAAAATCATCTTGGCAATTAAATCTTCAGCCACCACATTAACAATATTAATTTACGTATTCTTACCAGATTTGATGAAATGCATCTAATCACAACAAAGATTTTTTCAATTTAAAATGATACTAGTTTAATAAATATATGTTATCATTATTCATTACTTCCGTTTGAAAAATACATTTGGAATAGAGCTTCTGGTCGAGGTTGAGATTTCAATTGATGATAATGACCTTGTGTCCGCTTTACAAAGAAAAGCGGGTGGTGTAACAATTTCTGAGGGCATGAACGCCTGAGCACCCGAGTGTAGAAGTTTGACCTCTAGCTCATATGAAGATGACACACACTTATCACATTCGCTTTCACAGCCCCTTTTTACAGGGGGGCACATTCTTGCACTTCATAACCACGCCCTGACTGGGACTCAGATCACAAGGAAGACGCACTTCATCTGTGCCTAGACGCCGGTGAGGACTCAGTTAAAATCTTATTTTGAGATGCTTATCTGAAATGGAGGACGATGAAAGATGAATTCAGGGGGCATAAACTGGTACACAAAATAAAAATTGGTGGAACTATAGAATAGGTGTGACAGAGATTTTAATTTTACTCACCCCATTTAGTATACATAGTGTAGGAGCTAAAAATATATGTTGCCTTACTCTGAAATTTCCATTCCCGACAACAAGATATTGGACTGACAAACCTTGTTTGAGATATCAGAGTAGTTATAAAGCAAATAAAATGTATCTACATCTAAAGATGAGGCCTGAACATATACATGTTTTCTACAAGGAGGATTTAAAACTATTTAGAATCAATAAGAAATATTCTTTTTTTAAAAAATTCTAACGCAAAGGAAATTTGTTCGTTGAAATTTGGACCTTTAATGAGTAAATCGGATTTTAAAATCATAGTCTAGATGTTTTTTCCATTGCATTGTTGATACGGCCCATTTATGACATATTTTTTTAATGAACAATTATTTATGCAGATCTACAGATGGGGATTTTTTTTAATAATAAATACTTACAGAGCTCACAATAAGATCTTTTAATTTTAAGGAATTAAGATTTGAAACTTTGTTGAAACATGGAAAACGGTATAAAGGGATTTAAGTGCACAAATACCAATCAGGTAGTATAAGATCAATAGATTTGCAAAAAGAATATGACTTTATTACATTTTAATTTTTTCACATAATTCCTGGAATTTAATTTATCAATTCAATTTGCTTATAGCTTAAAAGATCAATTTCATATTTAGAAAAGTATTTGCAATTAGTTTCTTCTTTTGCGTATAAAATAAATAAATGCATAAGGTATTTATAATAATATAACTGATCAAAATGTTTTGCCTAATAACATTACCATGTTCACAAATACTTATATTTTGGCCATTAGCATTTTATATTCTTGATTTCTTTCTCTGAACTTTTTTCAGTTTCAGAACACTTCATTTCAATATTCAGTGTTTTGGCTTTATAATTTTAGTAGAATGAATACCATTGAGCTTATTATATTGTTAAAAGAGCTCCATAAGACATTTGCCACTCCTGATCCAGCATTTATTGAAAAATATGTATATAATTTATGATTAATTGAAAGAAAAGAATAATATCAGAATTTTTTCATTCTATAAAATTTTTAAGCTCGTATATATACGTATATATACTCGTATATACGTATACGTATATATACGTATATATATATATACAATGGACATATTTGCCTTTATTCATCTTCAAATAGTTCATTATCTTTAAATTTGGAATTTAAGTTTATTAAATCAAAACATTTTTGTATAGTGGCAAACGTAGGATGATATTAATATATGTAATTTTTTTGTATTCGCTACAAAACTAATTAAATTCTTCATCGTATCTGTGAAAATATTATACAATTAGCAGAATAAATGGATATTTTTTAAATATAAATATTAAATTAAAAGAAGAATTGTTAAAATATAATTGTGCTTGAAATACAGCAAATTTTTTATCAAAATTAATTGATCAAAGAGAGGTTAAACACATTATTATAATATTTCGAAATCAAATTATTTAAGCCAAATTTGAAAAAGAGAATTTAGTGAATTTGGTGTGGCAAATTACAATAATTTTTAATAAAAAGCTGCCGTAAAATGAGCTTCTAATTAACTGTATAAGCTGCATATTTAAAACTAAAACAACGCACTAAAAATGTTGAAAAGAAAAATATGAAAATGGTAGTAGAAGAATCTTTATCATAGATGCCTTCAATTATTAATTTCAGTCTTATCAGAAAAAAGATCTCTCAACATGTTTAAATGCATATTTCCTTCCCTAATTCTTGCATTAAAAGAAGGCTATTTAAATCCCTTCTAAGACATGATGAGAACAATTGTTTGCATATTAAATAAAATGAGAACGATTTCTTGTGGATTACATATTCTTCCGGCAGGTGGCGCTTAACGATTTCACAGAATGTAACTTTTGAACCGTTGCCAACATTGCGATTCATAAAAAATGAATGCGAATCTAATGCCTTTGCTTGTTACAACACAGGCGTGAGAAGGCATAGAAAAAAAACCACGGTTCTTCTTTCAAATATAAGCTGATTGCCCTGGAATCGGATTAAGATGCTGAAACTTTCAATTTTTTTCGTAAATTAAGTTTAAGCTTCAATGCCCTAACATGACCTGAGAAAAAAAAACAGAAACCAAATACAAAGAATTGTTTTCGGGAATCTTAAACATCTTTTGAGTTAAATTTGCTTTTGATTTTACGAAGGAAAATCAGATTTATTTCTCTGAGAAGCATGAATAATACATACAATATTGTTTTTTAATAAATATTTTTATTTCAAGTAAAGTGAAAAAAGAAATATTCTAACTTTATTCTTTTTATTTTTATATTTCCAAAATGGAATTTAATTAAATGGCTGTAGAAATCTAATGGACGTGAAATAATTAATGTAAATATTTCTAACGAAAAAATTAAACAAAATTAAGTTTTAATAACTTAAATAATAAATATCATTCTTCTAAAGGGATTTTAATAGAAAATATTTTTTATTATAACTAGTGTGGTTATGCGCATGTGAATTTCATCCATTTTCTGATTAGCATGATTTTATTTCTGATTTTGATTCATATCTACACTTTATATACTTAATCTGCTCACCATATGATGTCCTTTCAGCTATTATCGTTTTGTTATTATCTTGTTAAATTATTATAACAGCCGTGGAAATTGCCTTTATCTTAAATGCAAAATTTTATAGAAATCTACAACTTAGTGTAAGAACCGTATAACAAATTCTTTCTGTGTTATTTTTCACAATTTTGAGTTATTTTGTTCTTATACAGACATACATAATTCCAAATATAAGTAATGGAACACATGGAAATCTAAAAATTGGGGATTCGTCAAAGTCTTCAAGTTCACTTCTTTCAAACGAGATATTGTGATGATTGCAGCAATTTATTTATACATACTAGGCAATAAAGTAAAATAAATATATTCTTAGTATAGTGAGAAAGCAATTTTCCTTAAAACTTCTGATGGTGTCTGCTTTTCTGCCTAATAAGCAGAAAGCGTTAAGCTCAAATGGGTACAGTATCTGGAGAAGTAGCATATTTCAGCTGCTATTCAACAAGAAGTATTCTAATTAGTACAGAGTCGGTGTATAGCTATCAGCTAAACAATTTATAGTTAATTTATCGTGAGATAAACGCCAAACATGCTTTGATAATTTAATACTGCACTCTGCTATGAGCTTTCCAGGAAGTAAAACAATGTCAACATAATATAGTAAAGACAATTTTCCCTCACATTTTAGATGTCACACTCAATATTATTTGTCATGTCACTGTGACTAGTAAATTTATTACACATTTATTTCTGTAAAACCTGAAAAAAATATCGCAATAAAATTCCATCAAAAATCTGTTGCAATTAGCCATTTTTCGACGATAAGTCAAGTTTAAATTGACAAATGACTTCAATCGACCTGTGTGTACTTTAGTGATGATATGAAAAGGAAAAGGAATTAATGGGATCTTGTACTATTAACATTCCATGTCAGTATTATGGAACTTCTGCATCACAAATGGAATTATCCGATAAAGCCGTAGGCGCCCAAACATTGAATTTATTTTCATTTGATCTATTCCTAACCTGCTTTGCTTTGTTTATTTGCTCTGATATATTTTATCTTTTACTAAATTTTTTATTCTAATTTTTATGCAGCAACTATAGATTTAACCTCTCGTCTTTTTTCTTCATATTTGTGAGATATTTTAATGCTACATTATATATATTTCTCTTTACAAATTATGTTTTAAATATTTTTATCTTTTACCTTTAACGTGTATTTATACACCTATCATATGTTTGGCGCAACATAGCCAAATCTCTCTCTTGTGCCATTAAGCCTTAATACTATCCTATCCTATCTGTAGGCACACAAATATGACCAATCCACCTCGATTTTAACATTGAAGAAGAACTGCGATTAATTATTAAAGGTCATAACCGACCATCTTTTAAAACTTCCTTGAGAAAACATCCCGCCATGGATGGTAAGTAGAATAACACCAATTCTTTCTACAATCGGCAAGCTACAAGAACGAGCCACCATGCCTGGAGCTACTCATTTTCATTGTGGAGGTGCCTCCCAGTGGAAGAGGAACATTTTATATACCGATAAGTCCTCAGCATATATATTGTAATTGACAATACCCTGATGTATGTGTTTTATTCCTCTACTAAGGTATATTTCAACCCTAGAATGCTAACCATTCGTCTCCTCGACGAACGCTTACGAAATAACTATAATTATTCTTCTCCTATAATGGTAAATAGATCGTTCTATTCATTACCTTAATCTGACCTTGGGAACTACAGATGAGGACATTCCTTTTCCCCGAAATATTTCTGCTTGTAGTGTATCCAGAACAATAGTCGTCTCAGAGACGAATGGTGATCTGTCCCGTTAGTATTATGAAGGCATTTCTGTGTATGTTTGGAGATATCAAAGCATTTTCAAGGAGAAAATTTGTGAGATAGGCCAGAAGTTATCCGTGAATTATTAAAAGAATTAAGTGAGGAAAATAATTCTACTTCTGAGAAGGAATCGGAAGATGAAGATTTTATTGAAGTTCTTGCTCCATGGATGCAGAAGCATCTCAACATATCAACTTTGCCCCGATCAACAATTACTATTATAAATGAACTTCTAAAATTGAATTTAAACATTCAACGACTTGAACAATTAGAAATTAAAAAAAGAAAAATGCGTGCATTTTACCAATATAAATGGCGCAGAATGACAAGGCATTTCTGTTAGTTATGTTCAAGAACAATATGCGGAGAACATCACACATATACGTGTAAAGATTGCTTCGAAAATAAATAAATATTTTTTTTATTTCTACTTGACAATCAAGAGTTATAAAATCTTCTGCAGGTCACATGCTTTTATTTAAATTAGCTTTAAAAATTGATTTTAAATACACTTTGTCTAAGAAACGAATGGTTATCATTCTTGTTAGTTTTTTAAAGGTTACCTTTCGAGGGTTAAAGTAACTAGAATATAATTAAAAAAACATAATATATTCTTGGTTATTTGAATTAACAAATTGAATAGATATATTAATTTCTCAGTGTTTTTTGAAATCGAATTAAAATGATAAGGACATTACAAACATAGAAACATTTTATTTAAAACTCATCTGGGTTTTTTTCTTTGTGTGTGTTTCAATGTGTTTATGATTCATTTCTAAGTCCAAAAGTTGCTGAATAATGTGAACATCTCAAATGTGTCTTACTTGCTGTGTTATTATCTTATTGAATCATTTATTTCACCACATTGGATAGAAAATGATAGAAAGTTTTTCTGCAACAAAAATGGGTGAAAAATAAAACAAGGCATTTGGAATGTGTAGGGCGAAGTGGAAGTTGAGAATCCGTAAAAAGTCTGAGGTTTTTGCCATTTCGTGATGTACATTTCAATTGCTTTTTCCCTCCATTTTCCACGTCAGAAACGCATTTTTGCGTGTTGTTGGCAATTTATATGTTAATGTTTAATGCTTGTACGTTTTACAAGTTTTTATCTAAAGCTCTTTGTCAACAAAATTGTTTTTGGCTTTCCATAAACATATTACTTTTTTTGACTAGGAAAATTACTTTCATTGCTGCTATTTCAGTGGTGTATGCTACCCTAATTATCTTGATTTTTAAACTGGAATGGCGTGAAAAGATGGAAATAAAATAAATTTTTGAATGGAAAAAAATTAACTCACGAAATATATATACTAGTGAATAGATTATAAAGTTCTTTTTTCAGAATTAAAAGTACTTTAATATGAGGTTGAAAAACAAAACATCGAAATGCAAGTGAATGAGTATTAAGAATGAATAAGAGTGTAAAATGAATATCAGTTATTGAATAAACATTAAAAATAAACTGCAATTAAAACAAATCATGAATACTCTATATTTCTTAATTTTTTATGACTTTAACGTTTTTAATAATTTAACCGATTTTCAAGTTAAATGAATTAATAAATAACAATGTTGAAATCATATATTATGTGAAATATGAATGAAGTTCTGAACGAGTGGGATTATTTATTTGGGAGTAAGAAGACATTCATTATTTTTGCTTGCGACTCTTTTTAATTTTACAAAAATTATTTATATTATTAGACTTTTTATAAGCATGTAAGCATATGCTGATCTTTCAGCATCATTAATGAAAAATTTAATATGCAATTCCATATATGATTTTAAATGGATTCAAAAAATAAATTATATTATACTTTATACTTAAATATGCTTAAATATTACACATTTGAGCATAACACATATGCTCAATTTTTTAAATTCAAATTTTAGATTTCGATTAATTTGATCTCTTTCATTTTGCACACTTTTGAAATGTTTTGGTTTGAAATTTTTTATCTTAGTTGTAATTTATTTCCTTCATTCAACAAATTTGAAAATGTTTTGCTTGGATATAACAGATCTCAGTTTAACTTGATCTTTTCCATTCTACACATTAAGTCATTTATATTGAAAATTATATATCTCTAATTAATTTGATCCTTTTCATTCTACACGTTAACTCATTTTTTAATTGAAAATTATATATCTAACCTTAATTTGATGTCTTTATCTCATAGAATGTACCATTTTTCACACACACACACACAAAACTTTCTAAATTTGGTTTATATGATCTTACAACTATGTAATTTAAATTTAATTTTTTTCCACATATTGCGAATTAAGAAGAGTGAAATAGATAGTACTTTTGTTTCTCCAGAAAAAAAATGGATCAAATAGCATTTCTGGAAAAGGAATTAGCATGGACAGGTGGAGTTAATAAACTTATGTAATTGAGCATACGAACGCTCTGTACATCTCCAAGAAGCTAATTAGCTCATAAAATAGAAATCATATTACATGACAAAATATTTCATAAAAATAGGCTGCATTGTGGAAATAGGATATACTGGAAGTTTAAAAAAATACAATTTCGCTCCCTAAAAATCGCCAGACAAAAATTCGTCTGACAAAGAAGAAGACATATAATATTGTTTCTCTATTTCATGGGCATGAAATCGTTATTATTAAGGAAATACCAATAGGTATGAGTTCCATATAGTTAGTACAAGTTTATCAAGCATTTCAGGCCTTTTTTCGATCTAAGTTTGTTTTCCTTCTTCCTCTTCTTGAAGTTGTAGGAGTTAAAAATGATACTTTCCTTTTTTCATTTCAGATGTTATTCAGAATCCTTTGTCAAATAAAAAGGATCTATATATAAAATGAGTTCCAGAAAATTACACTGTGATACGATAAAACTTTTCTTCTGATCTCGCTACAACTTTTATGTTTTTCGTTTTCAAAATAAGTTCTTTTAAAATGTTTTGCCAATCCGTATTGCTCTTGAAATTGGCCTGGAGATCCAGAAAAAAAGGTTTAAAAATATCCATATTGATTGTTTTTGGTATGATCTTAGGTCCTTCTTATAAGAATTACTCAAATGGAATAATAATAATTAATATTTTGTATGTTAAAATTTCTTTAAATCCCATTTTCAAACTGTAACTATAATTATATACTTAGATAAAACGGAAAGTTGCAAAATATTATGCGATTTTATATATTATTAATCAATATTCCACAACAATTTTTCAATATATTGAATATTGATTAATGTCTTACAATATTGAACAATATTTATGTGTTACTAGGATTGGCTACTCGGTAGTATTTATAGCTTTATGGTTTCAAAATTGCTAGATTAATACATGATAAATAGTTTACTGCATTTTTTCTTTCTTTATTCACTAATATTATTTTTAATTGATTTGAATTGGATCGATTCTGAAAACATCATTACATATTAATAAATAAAAGTAATTAGAAAGAATTGGGAATTGATAATATAATATGAGGGAATGATGAAAATCCATCAAAATTTAATTCAATTTTCTTTTCTTAGCAATTTGTATCCCTTAAACTTCGTTGTGTTGGCATCCTAGCTCAGGAGTAGCATGGTTTCCTCTTGATCGAGGCATCCCGGGTTCGAGTCCTGGTTCGGGCATGGTTTCTTTTCTGTGTTTTTTCTTTGAGGTGTGTGAATATGCCCCCTGGTAAAAAGGGGTTGTGCAAGTGAATGTGACGCATGAATTAGCAAAGTCCTATTCTTTGTACTAGTTGGCATACTAAAAAACAAGAGACACTCAATCGGCTTAAAATCGCTGACGGCCGTCAGCGCGCTTGTCCATTGGCAAGAGGCATTAGTAAAAACAAATTTCATTGTCTTATAAACAAATAAAAAACAATACAGTGTCTGAAATGTATTATATATTTCGAGAAACCTAAAATCATTCACTAATGATTTTTCACTAATGTTGTGTGGAAATAAGAGAATGAGTCCTTAATTAATTATCATCATAATGAAATAGTCAACGATCATGTGCTGCTTAATCTAATATTTTACAATTCATAAAATATTACTCTAATTTACCCTACCATAGAATGCCATTTCAAACTAAACTTATCACAGAATATTTGCTATGCTGTCATTTTTATCGGTACATACGTATTAGACTGCCCAACTTTTATCTCCAAATTTGAAATCGTCGCCAATGAGTTGTTAAACCACCAATTATGGCAATCCGGCAGTGGTGTAATTCGTTGATCTTTATCTCCAAACTTAAATCCGTCACCAATGAGTTATTAAACTGTTGGCGATCGTTGGCGAAAACGGTCTAATACGTAAGTACATTTTTATCAATGTAGCAGTCCAGCAAAAAAGCTGAGAAAAGGGTTGACATATTTTAATTTTATCGTTGTATGAAACATATGCATTTATACGTAATTGCAAACCATGGTGGTTGCATTCCTGACAGTATAAGCGTGATTATTTCTTTTTATTCCATCACTTAATGAATATAATCGAAGTTACATAATATTTCTAAGCATAGATCATTATTAACCTTGATTTTGGAAACTTTAAGCACAAAAGGGTAGTTGAAAAACGAGGCACAATTGATTAACTCAGCTGGATTGCGTGTTTCACAAAAATTACTAGAAGCAAAGCAACCGGAAAACAAAATAGATTATTTTCTAAGCCTGATGAAAGAACAATACAATTCCTGTTTCCTTGCTGTGGTTGGTAGTCTGTCAAACGTGTTATTAGCAAAATAGCCAGTTTTACATTAGAGTAAAGAAAAAGTAATTTGATATCCAGAAAATGAATATTTAGGGGGCGTGCTGCTCCGAAAAAGCACTTTTTTGTTCTTTAATTCTATAATGGAATGCCCAGGTGATTTTCTTTTAATCTGTAATAATACGAGTTTGCTAATTTTGGGCCAAATCCAAAATTCCTTTTGCAAATTCATGAAAGTTGTTGTATTACTTTGTTTAAAAATATTTATTGATAGATACATGATAATTGCGTAACAATTCTAAAGAATGCATTTATCAATCTAATTTTCATATTATTTATTAGTACTTATAAAAATATTTCATTCAAAATCAGATAAAACTAGACGGAAAACCACACTAATTTATAATCTGGAAATTTCAAAATAAATTGAAATAAACAAGAAAACAATGCCGTGTGATTAAAATATTTACAAATCCTACCATTAATGTACGAATATGATATTTTTTATACTTCTATTTCAGAATTTGGCGTTGATGCAATATGTCAAATATTTTATAATCATATTCTTCAAAAATATTTCTGTGATTTGTTAATATAAAATCTTTTTTTCAATCTCTTTCATAAAGAACATTAAAAAAATTTAAATATAAATAATATTGAAGTAGTATAAATAGTCGACAATAATAAAGAATATTTGTATTTATACATAATGCAGTAAGCTTTCTAATTGCTATCAGAAATCATTAGATAAAGGTTGCATTGTTATCTGATTGCTGTTGTATAATTTGCACATTTATTTAAGTAACATGTGTGTATTGTAGTGTTGGCTGCTACTTATGTGTGATATTACAAAAAAACTAAAGAATTATAAGAAAAGGAAAAAGTGCAAATAAAGCTAGAAAAACGATAAAAAATAGTTATTTCAGAGACTTTAGGGATAACACAGGTAAGGAAAGAATAAAAAGACTCAGCTTAAGGTAAGTATAATTATATGCTTAAGTGACAGATAATTTATTTAATTAAGGTTCTTAATCTGTATTTATGCTTTGACTTGTAACTTTCTATTCTAAAGTATTACATTAGATATATTCTTAGATTAGATACATTTTATCAGTCATTTGATGTTGCTCATTCTTATATAAAAATAATCTAGAACATACGTGCATTTTAGAATAATGTGAAAAAAATTTAATTTGATAAATGTCCTTAATTGAGATAAATAACCGTATCTACTAAACAAATATAATGCGCTCAGTACAAGAAATAATAAAAGGTTCTTATATGAGATAAAAATAATTTAAATAACAAAATATATTCTGAATTAACTACTATTTGTATTAAAATTATCATAAAGTATACTATTATTATTACTAGAGTAATAATTTCCTATTTTATAACAATTTTTATGTTGAAGCTGAGGAAATTATGCAAACATTATTTCTAGAGAAATATGCTTGGGAAATATGTGTAACTATTCGTTTGTTTCTTCCTTTTCCTCAGGAATTAATTTTAATTTATTTATTTATACACTATTCATGAACTGCCCAATATGTAAGTGGTAATATACAGAATATAAAATATTTGTAATAAATCTTGTTTCTGCTTAATTAAATTTCGTGTTTCTGGTCCCAAATGATTTCTCTTTCTACTTAGATTTATTGCAAATGTCTATAAATATATTTTAATCTTAAATTCTGATATATATATATATATATATACATTGCCAAATTTTCAGAGAGGCAGAGGCATTAGAAGGCATCAAGGGGATAAAGAACCCCCATACAATACAGGGTGTCAAACGACTTTTAGTAGGTGATAATCGCAAAAATTTAGGGAATCAGAGAAATATCAGAAACTGCAAAATATTAATAAAAACATTACAAATAATTTTTGAAATATGATTTTTTTAAGTGAAAGTACATTTTTTATTTTTTTTCTTGTAGGCAAAATGTGGATTTGCTGATCTAGGGGGTCGTAAATAACTGAACTCAAAACAGTAATTTAGAACCTTAATCTACCAAAATATTAAAACTTGAAGAAAAAAATAAAAGCTAGAAAATTTAAGGAATTTTATATTCTATAATTTGATATAAGCGTACAGTGTGAAAATGGGAGGAATTTAAAATATTCAATAAAAACTAAATTTGCAGAAAACACAGCTGCAACATCAGTACTGATAATTGTAAACATTTTTGCCAAATCCGATATATAAATTCAGAGCAAAGTTAATATAATTTAAGTAGATAAAGAAATTAACAGTTATCTTAGAGATGCATGTAATGTTTATTCAATGAAAATCGTAAAAACAGACGTCGAAAAGACAATGACCCTGACGAAGAGAATGTCCCTATGAATGCGAAGATTAGGATACAAGGTAATCGAGAAGAAAGTCTTTTGAAGTTGATGTGTAAATTTTTCTTATGTTCAAGAAAAATAAAAGCTACCAGTAGGTATTCATTAATGAGCATTGCTGAATCGATCGTTATTAAATTTCATTTACAAGGTGCTCCAACATGCATTAGCCAAATGTTCTGGAGGACAATTGTCGGTTTCTCCCTGCTGTAAATCCGGAGGAACGTGCTGAGAGAAAACAAGGTACTTTGTGCCTCTGAGGCTTTTGGGCAGAAGATACGATCCCAATAGATGACCTTGTTCATATTTAAAATGGAATTTGTGAGGTACATTCGATGAAATATTGATATGAGAATATTCGAATGATCAAATATCCTCATTTTTAGTGTCGAGGATACCTTTTCTCCTAAAGCAGTCTTCATCTAAAAGTTTTGACAACGCTCTCTGCGAACATCGGTACTGATGTTTCAGCAATATTTTCTTGTGCTCATTTCAGTTTTTCTTGAATATTTATAAAAATCTCAAGTTTTTACACTTCAGGATTATATTAAATATAAATGTATATAAATTCCTTATGTTTATTTCAAGTTAAAATTTCGGCACATAAGGGTTCTAAACTTCTTTTTCATTTTCATTGATTTACATCTTTCTAGATCATCAAATCGAATGTTACATACACGAAAAAAAAATTAAAATGTAATTCCACTTATTCATAATTCATTAATAAGAAATTCAGACTTAAAACATAATTTGTTATTTTTTAATTACATTTTTAGAAATTTCAACATTTTTTATTTCTTTTTTCCATTTTCGCATTTGTTACCTACCTTAATAATATATACATTAGTAAGCAAGGTAGAGAATGCTAGAAAAAAAATAGATAATGTTTTAAATGACGTATATGTTTTGAAAGTTATTAATTCATATATTTCTCACCACATAAATATAGGATAAAAATTTATAGTATGAGAAACATCAAGTTATAGTTATGACATTAATATTCATGTTATTATTACACACCAACATTTTCGTAAAGGCATATTCATAATTGTGATTAGAGTTTCAACTCAGTATCAACATTTTTTCCTTAAGGAGAAATGCATTTTAAATATTAAACGATTTATTTTACGAGAATGCAAAAAGTACTCATGAAATTCAAAAAGAAAAATAAAACTTAAGGAAAACAAGAAAAGCACGAAGAATCAAAGCGAGAAACTTGGAAGAAAAGAAGAATAATCCATTTTATAAAAAAAATATCTAGGGACTGACGTGTAAGAAATGATTCTGAAGCCCCGTTGATTTAAAAGGTAGTATTCAGAAGCCTCAAAATATACATTTCTACGTAGAAAGATAAATAACTGTACGTGCTTTTCATACATTTTCACCCCACGTATTGTTGATGGTATAAGAGACATTTAGTTACCTTGTTTCTAACTGCCTAAATCTGTTTATTAGAAATTATATACAACAATCTTATTCACAACTTTTAAATGGTTGTTTCTTTTAAATTATTTGCAAAGGAAACAAACAGAATAAATTATCGAGAATTTTATTTAATGTTTTAAAATAGGAAATACAATGCCGGGGTAATCTGATACTCTTAAACACTTCAAGTTAGATGTGTTGGCGGATTATTATTTTTTGTCAATTAAAACATTTTTATCTACTTTATATTAGAATATTCACATATTTACTAGTTTTTTTTACATTTATTTACTTATTTTAAAAAATTAAGTAGCTATCGTATGAATCTCTTTTTTGTGCATTAATCATCAACATTTTACACTAATATTCCAAACAAAATAATAAAAAAACAAAAAAGGCTTTACTTTTCACTAGAATCATAATAATCTCAATTTTAATTGAGTGCTTTTATTGCCTTATAAATTCAGAGTTAATTTTAGAAATCAAATCTCTAACATTTCATACATCATGGAAGAAATTGTAGACAATGCAATATTTAATGTAAATGTAAATAAAACAAAACATTTTGAGCATAATCGTAGTAAAAATTTATTTAATGTGTTTGTATTACTTCGGAATATTTATTCAAATTTACATAAAATTTAAATTAATTTATGTTTATGTAAAAAGTAAAAAAAAATGCGTAATTTAAATTGTTTAACCTATGGAAGCTAATAAAATTAATAACTATTTTTTATTCAGCATTTATTGGGATAAATATGTTCTTCCTATTTCATCTCATATTTAATGTTATAATCCACAAATTAAATTAGATAATTTTTATATACTTTTCTACCTCTTATGAATCAGTAAAAAATTTGTTTTTTAGAACAACAGAATCATCCCTCTACTTTAATATTATTACAGTTGGATCATTTGTATTGTACTATTTTGAGAAGTATCATACATTTGGTATTCTAACGTATTTTTATTTTATAATTTTTAACATTTTAGTTAATTTATTAATAAATATGCACACACAGTAACGGATAAGTTGCATTATGATTAGGCCATTTGGTTGATTTGTTGGTTAATCAGATTTGACTAAACTGCGCAAGTTGAATCTACATAGAACTAAAGGGCAGAATATATTGATGCAGTTTTTTTATTTAGTTATATTAATTATTACTTATATTATTTAATTATTTACTTGTTTTCATTATCTACATTTTCATTATCTCGATCTAAAAATTGTTACATGAAATTTTAAAATGATTTCATAGCACAATTAACCGAAGATAATAAATTTTATCTACTAGAAATAGACAATATCTATATAAAAGAAAAAGTAATACAGACTTTATATTCGAGAAAATTATTTTAAACATTTGTAGTTGTATGCTAATAGGACGTGGGCAGATGTCAGCCACAATTCTTATAAAATGTTCAGATTAACGTATTCAAATGATATAAAATAAAACATTTTAATTGTTAATGAATAGTTTTCTTTTATGTGAAAATAAGCCTACAATAAAAATATTAGAACAGACTGAATCAACATTAAAATTTAAAAAATTGAGTCAAAAAGCAGTAATAATAATATAATGTAAGACAAATATTTCCTTATTTTAGTTTTTTAAAAAAGGAATCTTCTGCAGCCGCATCGTAAGTTATATATCATTACGTCAAAATGCAGTATTTAAGAAAGTCAAATAAAGAAGATTTACCATGGTTTTCAACAATCTTCCAACTAAACCAAAAATTTATTCTTTGCATATTATGCTTGACTGCATTTATCGAGGAGTAATGTAACACTTGACAAATAAACTTCTCGGTAAACAAATTCGGAAGTTTTCAAGAAAAAATAATATTTTTGAATCAAAATTTGTTGCATAGTTGCCAAGTACCGCCCGAGGCCATTTTTTTTATCCGAGATAGTTTCGGAGAAACTTGAAATAATAAGCTTCTTTTGAAAACGCAGATGCAGGATTTTCGTTTTCATGCATAGTAAAACCAGTTAAACGTACCATATTTTCGAAGAAATAAAAACTGGTTTAATTTTGCATTTGCTTTGAGATTTATTTGGGTAAGAAGCATTTGAAAAAGCGAGATATTCTGAAAATGTTATTTGCTTTGGTGCATATCTAGTCTTAGGATAAAAAATATTCTTATTTTCATTTTTTTTGAATATTTTAAAAGATTTTTTTTTGAAAAAAAAAAACAAGAAGGTATTACTTACATCTAATTATTCTTTAAAGTTCCATTTAAATGATTTTCTTTCTCTTAGGCATAGAAAAGTGACTATCCAAACTTATTTATGTGCAAACTTTCTAGTTATTTATAAAGTTTTAATAAATGTTATCTATATGCGTTAGTAAATATTTTTTTAAAAAAAATATATACTTAGTAACATATTAAGAGAATATTGCTTTTCGTAACATAAACATAGATTCTATTGACTACAAACTGCATTTATTTCCAATCTACTGCTCATTGACCGGTTGCTTTTAAATCTTTGCGTTAAAAAAGTCGACGTTTATAAATTTATTTTAATCATAGTTTAATGTAATTTAGTATTGCTTTAAACAGGCCTTGATAGCTGGTTGGTAGGGCGTTGGATTCCCATCCCTTGGACTACGAGTTCGAACCGCCAGCTGAAGTCTCTCCATGTGTGTGGTGGCTGGCACACGTTAAATCGGTTGTGGTCACAAAATCCTACATGTAGAGATTAAATCCACCGAAGGTACTTGCTCAAAGGTGATCGTTCTATGTTCCAGATCTAAATTACGATCTGTGGATGAATGAATGAAATGTACGAATGAAGTCCGTTTCGTAAAATGTTTTGCAATTTGTGTGAACTAGATTGTCAGATTTCTGGACTCTGGCTTTCAAGGGACCATACCCTCAGAAGATACTGTACCTCTCTTTCCGTTGTCAAACAGAGCACGAGAACAATAACATTGGTTTAAACTGTGTGTAATACAATAGCCATCATTAATTACAGTACATTCCTACAACACTAAATTGAATCTGGTTTTCATCAGTAGATGACAATTTTTACAAAAGAATCACTGTCTCCAGAGTTTAGAATACAAATTGTTTTTGTTAAACTTTTAACAAAGTACGGTAATATATTTTTCTATTCGAACCAGCATTAAAGATAATAAACTATTCACAAATTTCCAAACAATATCAGCCATACTGAATGTTTTTTTTTTCATTTTATTAAATTTGAACTAATTACCATCTTACCTTCTATTTAACAGTTCACATCCAGAAATTCTCAAATGAAATTCAAGTACATAACCGAAGCGATAAAAATAATATCAGGCTATAAGTCTATTTGCACAATACCCCTTCTTAAAATGATTTTCCATTTCAATTTTGTCAGACCATTTTTGACTTAAAACCGATAATTTCAGGAAATATTGAAAGGTTTCCTTTTCTGTCAATTACATGAATTAATCTAATTTAAACTAAGGTTTGATGTGATGAATTCAATTTCAAAAAGCTTTTATAAGTCTTAAAGTTTAATCCGAATCGATGTTATCAAAAGCTCCCGAAATTTGAACAGCAATATGTTTTAATAAGGACAATAAGAATCAAGTTTTGGCTTGGGCCTAAAGACTTTAAATCTTATACAAAGGATTGGGATTTCATTAATTAATGAAAATGCCTCGACATTCTACCTTTGGGAAGTAAAACAATATAGATATTGATACTCGCTTGTAAGATAAAATGATGCTTTTTTATTGTGTCAGAACAAGGTGTTGTTTTTGGATGGGATGAGGTATTTGCCGTCTACAAAAATCCGTAGGCAAAAAATTAGAATTGTAATCCATAGGCAAAAAAAAAAAAAAACATTACCTGCCCGAGCATTTCAAAAAATCAGCTTTTAAAAACACGCTTCCATTGCATTTCCAAAAGCTCTGATTTTTTTTAAAAAAGTTAACTTCTACAGAAAATAAAACCTAGAAAAATGTCATTTTGAGAACGTGATTACATGAAATGAAATAAATAGGAAATGTGATATTTAAAAAAAAATAATAAATGCGGGACAAAGTGTTTTGAATTATTAAAGTTTCTAATTCAATGAAGGATTAAGATGAAATATATATATACATAATTTAACTTGCAGTTGCACGTTGTGTTTGGCAATTCAAGAAATTATGTTCTGACATTATACATTGTAATATGCATAGTAGATTTCATTTTAATTAAAATTTATTTATTTTTATAAACATGATATAAACATCTCTTAACAATGCCTTACAATAATTTGTGCATTTAATATGTATCTGCATAGCGAAGCTTGTCTCCCTCCATTGTACTCTTGATAAATTGATACTTTAAGTGGTATATATATATATATATATATATATA
>JAOUZG010032859.1:8390611-8405954 GCA_026289955.1 Argiope argentata | reverse complement strand
ATGAAATTTAAATTTGATATATTCTATTTACTGTTATTATCAGCAGATTTCTTTGACCAAAAGGCATCCAGAAAAATTTTGTCTCATTCTAGAAAAGCTAGAAATGGAAGAGAGCCAGATAGCTGAAATTTGATACTCAGATTTCGTAACTAAATAGTAGATACGTATCAAACTTGGAAACACATTTGTCAAATGGTGGACTACCTGACAGTTTGCACTTTATGAAGAATGAAAAATTCTTATTCGATAATGCAACAACGTATACTGATATAAGTACGAAATTTCACATGTAATTTTGTGACTATAACTCTAAAACTGTGAATAAAATGTGTTACACGTAATTTTGAGTCTGTTTTGCTGTCAGTTTGTTTACTTTTTAGTTGTAATCAGATTGAAAAAAAACAACTTCCAAAACATAAATTTGATTTTTGACTCTATTATCTCCGTATTGAAGACATATAACTAAAAATAATGCTAAAATTCAAGATATAAATTCATTAAAATTTTTGAAATCATGCCAAATATCAAAAACTTCTTATGTATGCTAATGTTATTCAAGGAATTATTACACGATGTTATATAATTATCAATATGCCACGATATTATATATTTACCATTATTACAATATGATATATATATATATATATATATATATATATCAATATCCCATGATATTATATGGCATTTATCAATATTCCACGATATTGAGGTTATATGTGAGATATATAACCACAGTTAAGTGAGATAGTTATATGTGAGAGGAAAGAGATAACATCCTTTTAATGAGACCAATCCCAATGGTTTTTTTCATCTTTATGGTTTGAATGCTGGTAGCTACATCAGATTTTACAATGAATACAGTTAAGGATATCTTATAGAATATCCCAAAAGGAAAATAATCTTTTGATAAGACATTTTATGTGCAATCTTTAATAGGAAAAATACAAGTTCAAGTGGCCCAGTTTTTGAAGTTATAATAAATTTCTTTTTCAAATTCAGTCACGAGTTTATTCTGTAACACTGACCAATGATCTGCAACCCTTCTTTAACAGTTCTGTTGTAAGTCTGAGTTGTGACATAGGATTGAAACGAAAGAGGGGTTAGCTGATTCACATTAGTTTTTGTCAGAGTATTTTTACATTTCTTATACATCGACAAGAAATTAATTATCCCAACATTAGGGACATATCCTAGTTTACTTGCAATATAAATTTTTTGCTTAGAAATATAAATATCTTCAATATATATTTAAGGGGACTCGGTACCTCAAAATTTCGGAAAATCGATGAAAATGTTGATTTTCTGATTTTTAGTGAATAATAATCCTTGAACCTTTGACTTGTTATTCTGAAAATTTTTTAAACAATCCCCCCTGGTATAATGAGACAAGTATTTAATGAGTTATGGAACTATTTTGTCTAACGCGATATCAGCTGGCATGCCCAATTCCTGTGTTCACATCCGACATATTTCATGCGCGAGTAGCCAAGCCAAGCCTCTCTTTTTTTTCCATGAAATAAAAAGAGGCAAAGTTTGAAACAGTAACAGTAAATCCTTGTTTATTTATAGTTTTACCGCTTTCGTTGAGGTTTTTGGTTGAATTTTCCTTTGGTTATATTATAATCACTTTGAAAGCAAAATTGTCTTTTTCAAGACTACTTAATTTATTTATTGCTTATCTGCTTTTTAATTGGTTTCAAAAATGTATCTCATTAAAAGAAAATCCCATTCCCTTTCTATGGATAATAATACACCATATTACCTTGCTATATAAATTTTTGTACATTTTTTTGGGTAATTTTCAAATATGTCGTTACATCTTATGTTAATTATGCTTTCATTATTTCATCTATATGTCTCAGATTAACACAAAAGTTTTATAGAATTATGTTTGAATGATAATATATTAATTAAAATGTTATGTATTTATATAAACTATTTCACAGTGAAAATTTTTGTACATATGTGTTTTTTATGGCATGCATTGTCTAGAAAATTTACCTACTTCAAAATGGCGGAATTCATTTAAATTTTAATTAAATGGCGTTGAATTGTTACTGTATAGTATTGATTATATGATAAACATAATTGCAGATCATTTTATAAATGTTTTACTAAAAATTTTATTGAATTAAAAAAAGTGATAATTTTATCATTTTTTCCTTAATTTTTTTGATAATTCCTATATATGGTAATGGTCATTAATAAATATGATAATAATGTATATTAATAAAATTGGTATCCTAATACTTACAAATGCCATATAATTGTTCTGAAAAAATCTAACTTCATGTGAGCTTTTTTCATTATTATTTTATTCTGTTGAAAACTTTCAAGCTGTTTTTCTCAGTCTGCCTTTTTTCAAAATTTTGTCTGTTACAAAATGCTAAAAGTCAATCACATTTTATTGCAATTGCATGAATTTTTTTCTGCTTACTCTTAAATGTATGTTTAATAGAATTAGGGATCGATTTGTTAAAATTCTGATTAGATTTTTTTCTAAAAATGTTCAAAGTGAAAAAATCTGATATTTTCCAAAAAATTTCGCAAAATTTTGTAAAACATTTTTTTCTCACAAACTAATATATATATCAAAAAACGGATCCCTATTTTTGTTACCTGCATTGTGAGGTCCCCCTCAAAAAAATTTGAGGAAAATATTTTGAAAATTGCAGAAGAAGAAACATTTTTAAAAAATGCTCAATTTTTTTTAAAATTAAAATATTTAAATTTGTAACTTTTGAATTTGAAAAATATTTTAGAAATTTCTTTTTATACACAATTGACATCTATCTATCACAGAAGTTAATAATTTTATTAAAAATTGTGGAAAAAAAGGTTTTTGGTACCGAGTCCCCTTAAAACCAAAGAAAAATATAAATGAATCCTAAAATATATTTTTTATTATGATAGTTTTAAAATATTTAGAACTGAATTTACTGGTTATGGGACTTATGATTATCTTGTGGGCCACAGTAATTTAAAAATCCACTCCTTCCTTATGTTTTATATAAACAATTTATATAAACAAAGTCTAATCACATAAAACCATTTATATCTTTGAAACCAATTTTCACATGGTGGTGATTTTATTATTATGATGAACACTTTATTTGGTAAAACAGTGTTTTTCGGAGAACTTGTTTAGATACGAAACACATACCGAATATATATGAATATTTTTCAATTTTACCTACATATAAACTAAACATTTTAAATAAAAAAATTCTGTATCTGTATTTGTATCCTGTATTTTTCACTGAGTTCACTTAATTTAGCATGTTATTAGAAACGACCTGCTATACTACAGTATTCATTTTACAGTTTATCTATCATTACCCATATTTTGAACTTGACTAAGTTTTACCATAGTAGAATCAGGCCGGAATTGTCCTATATGACATTGTTAGCATAGTTATAAAAAATGTGTGTGGGCATTTTTGTCAATAAAGAACCATATATATATAAACTTAAAAAAAACTTGTCTAAATATAATATTTGATTTAAATCATTACATAAATTTCCTTGATACAAGACATAAATTAACTTATGTACATACAATAATTGCTCTTTTAAAGTTATACGATATGCTGTCTCATTCCAATACTTCGCTATCAAAATATATATTTTCAGAATTTTAGACTGACCCATTGCTTAAAAATTCTCTTTTTAACTCAAACATATCAATACATAGGAATATCTACCAATTTTATTTTTTTTAGTTTTTATATTACAACAATTGGAATACTCTCAAAGAATTTAAATATTTTTTTCTGATTTATTATTTTCTTACTGCCTTTGAATAAGACTACTAATTACGAATGTTTCATCAAAAATTTCAAATAATGCTGTTTACGTAACAAATTCCAAGTCAAATGTTTTCTACCGAAACAAATCAGCGAACTTAAGCGTATTTATTTGGCACAGTGAATAATTTTTACGCTAGCCGAGAAAGATCGTTTGAGGGCAGGTTTTCATTAACTTCCCATGTTTAAAATTAAATCCATTCTCTTCAAGTATTCTGGTATAACATACCTAAGGCAAAGTAAACGATTTCTCTTTCAATTTAAAATTAAAATTTTAATTCAGGGATTGTGTATTATGCCTATCGCTTATATAAACATCCCGAAATGACAATGAAAATTGTAAATAAAAGTTTAGTTGAGATAAAAATGTAGTTTCTCAATGTAGAATTCATTTAAAATGCGTTTGTTGTTTTGCTTTAATCTTAAATGATGTTTATTCTAAACTTGAAATTCTGCTTGGTTGCCTTGTTCGATATATACCATTAATTAATTGCAATCTATATTTACTATTACGTGAACCGTTTAATTGTGAGCGAATACAATCTTCTCGAAAAAATTTAAATTAACAAAAATTTCACAAGAAGGGAAATTTGATAAATTCCAATTAATGTGAAGAACTGAATTTTTCATAAAATGTTTTATTCTGAACAAAATTAAGAATTTTCAATATCGTACTTATGAGTAAATAGCAGTTTCTTTAAATAATAGCTTAAGACATTTTCCTTATTTTTATAAGGTCATGGGATCTAAATTAAAATACTCCTGATTGTTTTTGATAGATAACCATTATATAGATTTTAAATTCTAAAGCGATTGGCCTTTATTTTTTATGTTATGGTTTATTTTTTTATTATATTTAAATGCTAAAGCTTCGAAAAATGTTTTTTTTTACCACCTTATTAATCAATTCATTTCTATTCTATTACATTTTTTACCACTACATCTAACAATATCTAAGATGTATTTAGGCGTGCATATTTTTAAATAAATGAATTAATATCAATAATAACCACTGTTAATTTTAGTGATATTTGTAATCTATTCGTCATTACTTGGTAACCTGTATTTTTATAAATAAGTCATATTAACCTGTATTTTAAATGTTGTTTGAATGGTAATTTTTAGCATTTGGAAAAACGTATTTATCACTTAAATCCCTTCATGATCCGATGCTAAAAGAATACTCTCAATGAATGAATAGTTAAATCCAGGTTTTAAATAAGAGATTTAATTAAAATTAAACATAACCATTTTTTTAGTTCATTTTTTAGTTTTCGTTCATTTATAAATGAAATGTATAAATGAACGATAATTAATTTAAAAATGAACGAAGTATAAATCTTAATAAAGAGGCCAACAGCGAAAATTAAATGTATATGCTTATAAAATGTATGCTATGTTATGAGTAAGTTGTATGCGCATCTCAAAATAAATCACAATGGATTAATTCTTTAATTTCTTTCAAAGAATATATAGAAAGAGAGAAAAAAGGTTATCATATTACACAATAGGAAAATTTAATATTTCTTTTAAAATTATTTTATTTAAGTTCTGCTATCCTATATTTTTAGAGGCTTTATTATAAAATATTGATGGATCCTCTAATATATAAAGCAATTATAAGAGAAAACCAATTTCAAAAATAATTCTGAAGTAGTTAAAAGCTACAAGCAAAGAATGCACAGTAAGAAAAATCTTCCAAACAAATTGGGAAGATATAAGAAGAAAGAGATTACTCTAAAATTTGAAAATAAACTTATTTATGAAAAAAGAAAATAAGTTTTAAACTATATTTCTTATGTTTATTATTTCACTTTATTCATCAAATGAGTAGTTTGAGAAAACGAGCTCAAGATATTTTACATCAATTTATTCGCCAAATATTGAAGGATATATCTGCATGAAAATAATCTAATGTAGATATTATAAAGAAGTATAGGCATTACTAAAAATAAGTAGCCTTTAATCATTATTGAGTTCATTATTATCATTAGACATGGAATGTGAAGTCAGTGTTGTTAAGTATTTTTATCTGTTATATAAAATATTAGCGACCGATATATTACTATGATTTATAAAAATGACAAACAATTTAAAATATTGAAACCTGAATTATTAATAAAACTGTTTTTATTACGTTCGCAAGATTGGTGAAAAAACGTTTGAAACTATCTAAGTAGGAACTATTTGTTGAATGCTAAAAATTATAATCAAGTAAACTTTATCCAGTAATTTTTTAAGCGTTTTTAAAGCCTTTTTTAGCATTTGTTCTTTTCAATACTTATTGCAGAAGCCAAAAGAGAGTTTTAGTTTATTTCCTTTATTTTTGTGAAGTAACAACTTCTGTCCCCATGTATTTTGAAAAACTGAGCCATTTAAAATATATCTACTACCAGTTTCAAAAACATTTTTGATTCTCATACTGTGAGGATCGTACATGTTTGAATAAAGTAAGAATAAAGAACATGAAATTTAGCTTATATCTTTGCTTTTATGCTCTGTACTTAGATATAATTTATACAAATTTCAGACAAATAACAACGCTTAAAATGATAAATTGATAAAAAAATGTAATAAAATCTAGTGAAATCGCACTATCGAGATCTCCTTTTTTCTAATCTTTATGTACGTAAAAACGTGCAAGATGATTTTTTTGAAAAACGTTTTAAATATGCTTGAAAATAGTTATATTTTTGAATATTTGCATAAATAAGGGAAAATCTTAAAAATATCTCTGAAAGCAAAATTTATTAATTAAATGACAACTAAAATATATTTGAACAAATTTCTCTTTTTTTATTGATTAAGATGGCGGTATAAAGCAAAAAACTTCAAATTTAAGGGTCTATTGAATGGTTTATTTAAAATTTCGCAAAAGGCTAAAGAAATATGTTCTGTAGTTTCTGAACTAAAAAAATTGGAATACAAATATTTTTTCATTTATTCTTTAAATATCTAGGTTCGAATGATAAATAATACTAGATTTTCCAATTTTTTTTTCATAGTGAAGTATTAAAATAGCTATAAAATCTTGCAAAATAGTTGGGGTATTTATTCTCTAGCTTAGGAACTGCAAAATATATTTAAATATTATTATTTTAAATTTGAATTTATACATGAATTAGATTTTAATTTATGAAATTTTTTGCAAGGGAATTCTATCAATTAGATAATTTTGACTTCAAATATATAAATTACTATTGAGACGTATGTAAATGCAATATAAAATTCAGTGTATCTTCAATAAAAAATAGGAACAAAATATTTTAACAGTTTTAACATAACAGTTTTTTTAAAAGAAACTTGTAAAATGAATATTAATTTATAAATTTACAAATTAAAAGTAAAAAAAAATTATTATAAATTTTCGAAATTTTAATACAGTTTTATTTTAATGGCTTTAAAGTTTAAAATTCTATATTTTTAGTTAAAACTACACTTAGACTATAGAAAGACATTTAGGACTTATTTGAATATTTCTTAATATAAACTATTTGTTAAACTTCATTTTCAGTAATTAATTCATGTTTAACAAAACTGACGGTGGTTTACTTTAAGAGTTGATGCTATGATTCCACATTTAATGTACCGATCGATTACTTCTCTAAATACCCAGATACCATTAACAAAAGATCCAAAATACAATCTTTTATATAATGGGAAAATAATTCAATAGTTCATTATTAAAACACCAAGCGTTTAAGCTTAGCTAAATTGCCACTGAATATACTTAAAGCTACTTATATGACTTCAATTAAACAGTTGACTTAAGGTATTGTTGCAATCATCCCACTTTTCCCTGAAGTAAATGAACGCATTCTGTCGGATTGCAAGGTAGCCAACCAACAAAGGCTCACCCAGTGTCTTCCCCCACCCCCTCCATTTACCATTGTGTCCATACCCATTCATGCCGTGCCAGCAATTGCTTCGCGACTGCAGATCTATCATGAGGTTTTGAGATCTCAGTGACAACTTCATCGCTCACAGTCCCACTCCTCCATACCACGCCTCCACGAACAACAGCTTGGAGGCGACCACCCTGCCTTCCACCCTCCCTAAAAGTTCCACAGCAAGTTCATACGTAAGAGATGTATAATAACAGCTTTTGAATTCTTAATCTTCGTCATACACCTAGCGGGGTTGAAAAATAAAAGGTTTTCTGGATTATTGTATTGCAGAGGATGAATAAATAATGTTATTTACTTAAGTATCAAGCGGTCTCAGGCAATTAGAGAAGGGATTTTACTCCGGAATGAACTGTAGAGTTAACAGATGCGTAGAGCTATGTAGAAGGAATTTGTTTATAATGCGTCTCGGATTGATTTTTAATGAGGGAATAATATTTCAGAGAAAGAGACAGTGACTGCTCATGTTTACTTAATTTCCGGAGATTAAACTAATTGATTGCTTTGGCTTTGAAGATGGAGTCTGTCGGATTATTATGCTTTCATAATCCTTTGCAATGTTTTCAAGAAAATAAAATGCTCGAGAAGTGAGTAATCTTTTTATTTGTTTGAATGCTTTGTAAGAAAGAGGATTTTAACGGATTAAAAGAAACTAAATAATGTTTGTTTGATGATAGAAAATATGAATGTAACTGATGAAAATTGAAGTAGTTCCGAAAAAAAAAGTATTTATATATACATATATGAGAAAAAAAAGCTAAAATTGCTTTAAATCCCTTTTGCACCTAAATTTTTCTTTTTTCTTTCTCTTAAAATACGTGATAGTTTTTATATATCTTTCTTTGATTAATTTAAGACAAGCAATCCTATTGACATAAGGTATTATGATATCTTTACAATGATGTCCGATATTCGAAATAGCTGCTAATATCATGATTATATGGTAATAATTACGTTGGGCATTTTATACTAATATGAAGGCTAAAAATCAACTAATTGTGTTTCAAATGTAGTGGTGTGTTGAATCATTATTGCTATATATATATATATATATATATATATATATATATATATATATATATATATATATATATATATATATATATATATACTTTAGATAAAATACATAAAAATAATATAGATGATTGCCATTTATTATTATTTTTTAATTTACTTTAGGGATACCACCAGGCAACATAATCGTGTTCCCCATATATATAAATAATCGTGTTCTCCATATTATATGATCTCCATATTCAAGTGAATAAGTGGATATGGATTTGGTTATTTTTATTGATAAAAGGATATTAAGCAACTATCATGTTGAATTTAGAGTAAACAAATATAGTAAAATAAATAAAACTTGAACGAGCGCGTGGTGTTTGGCCATTCAAGACATTGTGTTCTGACATGATACATTGAAATAGTCGTTGCAGATTCCGTTTTAATCTTTATTTCATTTTTAAAATAATGAATATTTTACTACATCTGACAAACATTTCAATCGATAAAATGTTTTAAACGATATTTTCAAGATATCCACGACACAGCTTTTTGGAAATGTTAAATAATAGTATAAATGTAAAGTTTAGAAAAAAAAAATTAAATATTTCTTGATTTAAAAAAATTCTGATAAACGTAAAAAATTAGAAACAGTTATGCATAAAATAGATCTAAATACAGAATTGTCTTCGTATTTAAATTTACAAGCATTAATACTTTCAGGAAAATTGGGCCAATCGTTTAATTTATCACTAGCCACATTTTCTTCAATACATTTTTCAGAAAAATAAACCCAGAGTTTCCAATTATTAATGTATTTCGACGTAGAATAATATAACATTTGGAAGCAGAATATATCCATTGATATTTGCAGCAAGATGATAGAAATTCGATCTATTCCAATAACAAAATCCGTAATGATCTAAAAGTAAAAAAATGAAAAATATCCATACAAAAGCAAAATACCGAAACTATTCTTATCCAAAATATCACAACTAGAAACTTCTATTCCTTCTCTATTATTTACATTCTTTTCACTACATTTCCTGTTGAAAAAATTACACTCGCATTCTCTTCGCTACAGAATAAATAAGCGAAATATATATATAAAAAAAGCGGGCAAGATTTTTCGAATTTCCTTCCGCCATTTTTTTATGCGGCTTTTGTTGTCGGTGTGAAATTGGGCTAAAGCCCTCGTACAAAAGGTCAATCATGTGTGGCGGGAAAAATTTCTCTTTAGAAAGTTCCGGTCGCTTGCTCGAACGAGGACGGCCCCTCCTCCTCTCTCAACCCCTTATTGATCTCGTACACGAGGGGGCCGAATAAATACTGAAACACTTCGATGCATTGTGATCCTCGAAAGGCTTTATGAACAGCAAATATTTTGAAGTTTGTTCTAGCCTTTTGAGAAAAAGCTTTGGTAAAGCATAACAAAGAAACAAAATACGAATAATCTCTTTGACTAGGAAGTTGTTTTCTATTAGAGCTTTAATACAAGCTTTAAGTATTAGCGCTTTTATTAAGTCGATGTTAAAGCCATGTTATCCAATTGTCTATTTCAAATGTTTAACCTTTTACTTGGGGGGAGGGGGTTCGCACCTTCAGTCTGTTTTGAATAAGAAAAATGCAGCAGTCAGATCATAAACGAACGTATGTTAATAATTCTACATAATTAATAAGAAAAAATACAAGTGGAAAATTACAAGTTTGATAGAATTATTTTTATATAAGGTATTCAATTCCGGCCAAAGAATTCTATATAAAGACTTACTAAAATGATAGAAAAACATAGACATCTTATGACCAAATGAAATATCGAATCTTTCAACGATAGGGAAAGGCAAGAGGAGTGAAGTATTTATAACTACCACATCCAATAAAGAATGAATTGGATTGTTGGTGGTATATGAATCTACTAATAGCAGTCTAATTTACATACTTTTTATCCATGTAAAGATATGAAGACTATATCTGCACATGAAATTGTCGGCATTATGGAGTAGGGGTAGTGTGTCTTCTCCGTAATCAGGGTGCCACGTATTAAGAGTCCCGGTTCGGGTATGGTTGTTCTTTTATGTTTTATCTGTAAGTTGTGGGAATGTGCCCCCTCCCCTGTAAAAAGAGGCTGTGCAAGCGAATGTGATGAGTGAGTAGCAAAAGTCGATCTCTTGGCCATAGTTGGCGTTACTACAAAACAAGAGACTCTGTTTAGGCTTGAAACGCTGACTATCTCAGAAAAACTTGTTCATGGCAAGTGCCCTAAGAAACAACCATGAATAACAACAAATATGAAAACTAGATTACAATTCTATTCTACATTTTTATATTCCCGATTCATGTGCAGATGTGAAAACTAGACTACAACTCTGTTCTATATTTTTCATATTCTATAGTCCTAAGTGGATTGTTAGCACATTTTTTTTTTTTTTTTGCAAATGTATGATGCATAAGAAATGCTTATCCCGTGAACTATTTTGGGATTGATCAATTTTAAAAATTCTTATAATTTTTAAAAACTTTTATGAATGTTTTATCATATTTTATATTTTGATACAAAAAATTATGTATACATATATTTAAGAAAAATTTCATCATAAATATATTCATTTATTAAACTTTGATATTTATGTCCCTAATAAAAAAAACTAACAAAATCCGAACATACTCTATAGTGTTTTCATGGTTGAATAAGTTAAATAAATTAAAATTAAAATTTTTTGATAAATATAATCATAAAATATATTCGAAAATTTAATAAAAAAACCCCTCTGTCTTTAAGAAATGCATAACATATCAAAAAATCTAATATATAGCTTTTAGGATACGTTCACTATTAAAATATAAATTGTTTTATTTAACAATTTGATAAAATATTCTACATTTCCTACACATGTTGACAAAAAGTAACCTAATCTGAAAGGGAATACAATTTAAAAGGTTTATTAAATAACTGTCAACACTTAAATAACAATTAATTTTTTAAAGAGATCTATGCTGGAAGATATAAATTATATAAAAAACTCTACATCAAAGATATGCATATCTTATTTTTCTCCTAATTCACATTATATTTATTTTCTTATATTCTATGAAACCAAAATACTGGTCTACTGTTTAGTCTTCAACTAATATCGTTTTTTGGGTTCTAACAGACTATTTAAATTTTGGGCTTCTACCTAGAGAACAGTGTAATCAGCTAATGCCCTCTTCTGTTATTACTCTTGAAATGTTTTGCCAAGAAAAAAAATATTTCGTTATTAGCTCAGAACATGTATTCAATTGCTTAACACTTTTACACCAATCCTTTCAGATAGCGTTTTCTCCACATTTCAAATTTATCGCGTGTATTTGTGGCAATCAAAGTAATAACACCATGAAATATTTCTCTTCTTACTTCTTTGTTCATTCCAGCAAGAACACCTTGCACAAAAAGATATATTAAATCTTCCATGAAACTTCTAGAACATGAACTGTTACAATTGCTGCCTCTGAACAAAAACCGGTTCCGAATCTATATTTTTTTACGTGGAGGCAATAAAGCGGTCTCTTTGATGGGGCACTTGTGCACCTTAAACTCCAAAACATCCCGTTTTATTGTCCACTTCCGAAATACAGGGCGTCTGACCAAGTTACCGCCTTTAACTGGGAATTCTCTAAATGGGGAATGTGTCCACAGTAAATCTCCAGTGAAATGATTTGCCATAAAACACTCAGTGATAAAGGAGAGCTAATTTTTCAGATCAATTCATAATCTTATACACAAAATGTTGTATATGTTAATTTTTGATGTTTACATTTTTTTAAGAATCACTTTATTTAAAACAGATGTTATTATAAGAATTCTGAAGGTGAATGTTTCCGCTTCTTATAAAAGAAAGTAAATCTTCTCATACACAAAATGTTGTATATGTTAATTTTTAATCTTGCATCAAAAAATGAATTTTAGAGAATTTACACCGAGTGAGGGTTGACATTATTATTGCTTAGTCCAGAAGCAAAGGCCTCATATTTAGTTTTATAACATAAAATATTTAGTTTTGTAACTTTCTGTAATATTTATTTGTGTAAAATCATGAAATATTTAATTGTATAGCTTTCTGAAATATTTATTTGTATAAAATCATGAAATATTTAATTGTATAACTGTATGAAATATTTGTTCTATATAAAATTGCATTTCTGTATAAAATCATGTAATGTATAATTATATAACTTTCTGAAATATTTGTCTGTATAAAATTGTATTTCTGTATAAACTCATGAAATATGTAATTCTATAATAGAATGAAATATTTATTTGTATAGCTTTTTGAAGTATTTATATGTATAGTTTATTGGTCTTGGTCCGACCCACGATGACCAGCTCTACCCAAAAATTGTAAGATCTTGAGGGTTGCAGAGGGGAGAGCCATTATTCATTTATTGAAAGGCTTATAGTCATCGCCAGAATATCGGCGGTAAATAAGGGTATACATTATACATTTATAATGAAATTTAATTTGACGAAATATTTCAATTATAAATTTTTTGAAAAGTTTCTCTCAAAATACTTTTCAAATGATATTTCAAATAATTAAAAAAAAATCTCTTTTGAAAACTTTGCCGTCAATATGGAGATACACACCACTTCGATTTTTTTAAAAAAATTATAAGCTAACTAAGTAAAACTGGCATCAGATTTCAAGTTATTTCGTTCTGTATGTGATTGAACCCATTTCTTTCCTCACTATATATAGTAAACTTATTAACTGTAAAAAGTCATTAATTAATTCATTTCGCACTTACTTTTTCACCTGAATATAACGGCCACTTACTTTACGGCAAATGGATTTAGAAATATTTCTAATCATCTAATTAACTTAGAGGAGAGTATAGCGGAGGATAATTAATTGTTGATTCCAACTAAGTTTATTGCGCAATAAATTCCTAATAAACTGGAATCTTCACGGTGAGATATGATATCCTTGTCTACATGCAGCTCTTAACTCAAAAAACTTTAAATGTCTATTCTCCTCATTTATATAAATATAGACTTTCATGTAGTAATGGCAGCAGGGAAGAACCACATTTTGAGAATTTTTTCTTCAACTTCAAACGTTTCTTAAGTTAGTTTACTTTATATTCCTATTGTATAGTAAATATCATTTGAAAAAAAACACTTATTTAAACAGTAGAGACACTATATTAAATAAAGATCGCTAAAATGTTCAAGTGCGTTAATAGCTTAATGACTTTCAGAGCAGTATTACAATATGTGTGATTTTTAATATATTGAATAATATTGTGGAGATTTCATACTTAATCTTGAGTGAATTATGTTGTATTTACTGAAGTATTTAGATTATCAGTAATGCTATAGCTATTATTACAGGAAATTACTGAATTGTTTTTCCTCAGATAAATATTGTATTTTTTTTAAATATTGAAGCAATTTTTTTAATAAAATAATGCTCACTTACATACATATATGCATATATGAATGTATGTGTGTGTATGTGAATGTGTATGTGTGTAGGTATATAAATAGATATGGTATTTGTTAATATGCTTCTTTATTATAAAGATTTAATATATTATTTATTACTTGGGTAATATTTCCACAAATTGTGTTTAAAAAGTTTCAAAATGTCATATTTATTTAAGAGAATCATAACAAATTTAAATATAAGTAATACAGAATATTTTAAATAAGTGCAATGCTCACCAGATAAATCGCTAAATTTGTATTATATATCAGAATGAATATAATAACTATTGGAAGTATCATTTTTTCCACTGGACACAATTTTACAGTCTGAAACGAAACCAGTTAAGATTTTGTTTACGTCATATTATAAATAGTTAACCTAGATTTTGTAGCAATAACCCAAGATAATGAAACCATGAGTATTTTTCGGCAAATAGAACTCACTCAATAAAACAAGAATTATGGCTCTAACCGTATCAAATACACTTAGCAGTAAAATACGCAGAATATTTTTGGAAGGAAATAAAATGCTGAAATTCAAAAAAAGTAGAGAAATTTATCATTCCAAGGAAACCCATTCCTGTATAGCATTTTATTTTACAGCGGACTGTAAACTTGAGTTTTGGAGATTTTAAAATTCTTCAATTCAAATGTGTTTTTCGTGTTTGGGCTGGCTTATTCTCGCTTCTTTTCATTCTTAAATTTTAAATGTGTTGGAATGTGTGCGCTTTTTTCCATCACATTCCTTTCTAACGCAAATAAAAAAATTTTTTTTCTAAAAACTTTCCATTCTGATGTTCTTATATTTATCTTTCCAAATATTTTTATAGCACCAATGGTTCGTATTGGTGAATAATGTAACATTGCAGAAACTTTTACTCAGTAAATGTGCTATAAATGATTAAATAATTGTTGCTGCCTACTAAAATCGTATCTAAATATTTAAATTTAATTCCATTTACGGTGTATGTAATAAAACTTTACTTAAAAAAATGCTTTGTCTATTAATGTATACCCAAAATCTATCCAGCAGAAATTGATAACAAGAAAATATCAAATTTAATTAAGGGACAGGAATTATCATTTTATTTTATTACAGAGTTTTTAGCTTATAAGATATTCAAAGCATTTGTAGATTATTGGTATTTAAATCTAATTCCATG
>JAOUZG010032859.1:8351715-8390211 GCA_026289955.1 Argiope argentata | reverse complement strand
TGAAAAAAAACCCTTATTAACGAATCACTAATCTAAAATAAATGTTTAAGACCCCCTTGAGTAGGAAACCGAGAATAACACGCGCGAGTACTAAAACACATCTAACTGCTACCTTGAGGTAACTAAAAACCCATTTCGTGGGAAATCTATTCATTAAATTTTCACGAAGAATTCACCGATCAGATACTCCAAGACGCAAACGTTCTTCAAAAGAACTCGATGATAGGGTATGTCCATAAAACTGGTTATTGAAGGCGACTATTCAATTACGATATGAGGTTTATTGACCAAGGGTAGTTTCAGGGGTAAATGGAATTCCTCTCTTCTTCATCATCTCTTTTTTGTCTTTTTTTTATATTTGTTGCCGAATTTTTACGGTTGTGACTTGGACAAAACAATTTATTTTGTAATCAAAATTTTAGATCCCAACTTTTGATAGAACTTCAATTGTGGGAGCAGATATTTTCCATCAATAATGCGACAGGAAAGTTTAAATCGAGTTTCCCCCAACTTTTTTTTTCCTCTGATGGATAAGACTTCATTTGAAATGGATCTATTTCGTTGTTATTGGTTGGATGCCAGAATTGCATTTGCTTGTTATTAATTTAAAAAACATGTGGATGGATCGAAGAAGTTGTTTTCCTTTACTTTTCAGCCTTATCAAAAACTTCTTAAAAGTAACAACAACAATAATAATAAAGCGAGAATTGTATTTGCTTAGAAGTTTCTTATTTATATCTAGGTTAATGACATTTTAAACATATTTGAAGAAACATGCCTACATTTTGTGACGGGTATTCTATACATCGTATAAAAATTAAATATTTAATATAATAGTTATATAAATAATATAAATCATTAAATACTTAACTGATATTGGACATATTTGCCCCATTTTGTAGGGAATTTTTGGGGAAGATTTCAGTAGATTGAATTCATATAAAAAACAATGATTTTTTAAAAATTATTTTCCTTTTAAGCGCATGCGTAAAACAATAGTATGTTTGCTTTGCGCTTGTCCACGCATACGCAAATAACCTGATCTGTGTTTTGCATTTGCGATATATTTCCTTGTTTACATCTGATTTTAAGCAGCAATTCAAATCTCATTATAGCCTAAGAAAAAGGAAATTCAATCTTGTCCGGAGTATATTAAATATTAAAATAATTCGTTTGTTGGTCGATAAGGGAAAGGTAGAGGAAAGAAAGATTAGGTTAGCGGATATCAGAGAAATAATTTCCACACTTAAGGAAGGTGAGTCTTCTGTTGAACGAAGGAACCAAAGGAACGAAGGAACTCTTTAAATCGCACCGAGACTGAATGACAGATACAGAATGAATCTCATGAGGAGCGTAGTGATCACCCAGCCTATATAGTTTAAAAAGAAATATTAATGAACAAGTTGAATTTTAATTTCATATCAGAGTATGCAGAGCTCATAAACAAATTTATAACAGTAGGTACAAGGACTTATTTATACATTTTAAAATTTTAAAATAGCTTATCTAGTGTACATTTTTAATAAATTATTTTATTCATAAAAATGTCGTATTTTTACCTTTATAACAGTAAAATATTTCTGAATGTGTGTGGTAAAAACTGTTTTGCATTTCTTTTTGATAAATTTTAATTATATTTTTATGCTTGTTTGATGTTGAATGACATATTTAGTGGAGGCCAAACTTAAGGTTAAAGCTTATGACTTTTTTCTGGATACTACGCCATGGGAAAAGCTATGCGTATACTGCTAGTTTTATAATAATTGGTATCGAGAATCCGTTTTGGTTCAATAACTGATCCAATTAGTGGAATGATTATTCAATAGGATTGCTGTAATCATGTCTGAGTTTGAACATTTTTTAAAGGTATTCGAGAAACAAAAAGGAAAAATTTTCAATTATAATAAAATATTTACCAGCTTGGCCTTTATTGAAGCTTTTCAAAAACTGAGGGATCAGATGCTAGGCAAAGGTAAAGGTATGATTTCCTAAAATTTCGCATGTGCCAATCCGGTACACATTAAATCACCATCCAAGATGAAATATTCTCACTTTGGCTTGGATCATTATTTATTCGTTCTCTCCCCCCCGGGGGCACCTCATAATTGGAGATGAGATGCTTCCGGTATGGTGTTCGGATCTCGCCAACCCGGTGGGTACACTAATAGCTGTGGGTTAGATTCCTACCATAGATGACAGAACGTACTTCCTTCGGGGAGGGTTGTACCGTGGCCGTTGATGGCCATTAGGACTCAACCACAGTTCTCGTAATTTGCTGTTGCAGTGGTCCGGTCATTCAGTTTCTATGGTTAATCGTGCGCTTTCGTGGCGGGTCGCACAGTCTATTCTATGACTATATATTCGTTCTTCCAGTTCAAATTATGTTCGACAGACTTGGAAAATGACTCGTAACCACTGTACAAAATGAAACTATTTTGCTTCCTTTGGTTTAACATGGGAACGGTATATGAATTTAGATATAATTTTTCTGCCCATGGTTACTCGAAATTTAAAATTAAACAAAAAACCCTACCATATCTGATGAGTGGAATTCTATTCATCAATTATTCTTTATCTCATCAGCAATATACCTTTGTATCATCTGAAGGGCCGCCATGGCCTCCCTGATGGTAGAGTCTCGGCTTCGGAACCGAAGAGTTTCAAGTTCGAGACCCGTCGATACGTCGTGCAAGCGGGTCTAATGTTCGTTAAATCCGTCGGTGAAACGTCATCCCGCTGGTGTGTTTTAGAAATATGAGCTCAGAAGTCGTCTTGTTTAGCGGCAAGCGGTTCAAAAATTATCCGTGCAAAAATTGTGTCAGAGGTGTTTTAAAATAGATATTAATATAACAAAACTTATTATCGTCTGATAAAGGTTAAAGGGTTTACTATCGTTTTCATACTGATTCTCTTGCAGTTTGATGCATATTATTTATTAGAAATGGATGAAGGTATAATAAAATTTATCTTAAAGAATTGTTGGCTCCAAGTAATAATTATGTAAGAAAAAATTCAATAGATGTTTAATGACCTTAATTATATACGCCACATTTCAAACACGTAAATGTTTAAAACAAAGAATATGTGGAAATTTAGTTTCAAAACTTTTGCATGCAGAAACCTTTTTATTACATACTTTAAAAAATATCTCTTAGTTGGTACGAATAAATATTTAATTTTAGAAAAGTCTTGCAAAAGAAATTAATTGTGAAATAAAGGTGATTAATTTTGTTAATACTGTTAGAAATGTGAAGTAAAATAAGTCGCATAATTACTGAAGATTTTTTAAGATATGCACATAGGAATGTATTTGGGATATTTAATGAAATAATATCCAATTAATTATTCATCATTTTTATCCGAACACATTTTAAAAATTCGGCCTTCTACATTTACAAAATTTTCTAGTTATTGGAAGCAAAGGCACAGTTGTATTAGCAAAAGGAAATAACCTATTCTATTTTTAAATAAGAGCCAATTAAATTCAAAGTAAATGAAAACAATACAGATGATTGAAATATTTCAAAAATCAGCTCATTACTTTTTTAGCTTCTGTAAACTTTCTAAAGGAACAATTTCAATAACAGTCACTGTATTGATATGAAATACATTACTTTCAATAAGGTTACGCATTTTTATAATAAGCATCTTCATTAAAAGCAAAATCTTCACCGAAAGTGACTCCCGTATGTTTACGTAAAATAAATCACCTCGGATTTCTCTACCCGCGGCAATCTTTTTAGAAAGGCGTATTCAATCTCGCATTATTTTGAGCAGACTTTAATTAAATTTTGTGTACAGCAAATAAATCTTATAACATAAGTCGAGTATTTTAAGAAAGAGCCTAAATTACGTTTTGCATCTGCCGAAATCATACCATTAAAAATTTGCTTTATGAATTTGTCTGTGTTTTTGTGGGGAAAAGCAATCTTAGGAAATTGGTTTCGAAAATTTAAAAACTTTTTTTCTTATAATTTCGTTTTTCTTTTGAATTTTAATGCTTAGAGGCGTTTCATAACAACAATGCAATACAGGCTTTTAATGAGAAACATTTACCAATTTATTCTTTTAATTGGATGAATCATAATTTAAATATTTTGAAAATTATTTTGTTGTAGAATTTGAATAATGAAGAAAGTCAATGGTTTTGTAATAAAATAAATATTTAATTTTACCATCCTATTAAGAAATAATGAGGAAATATTGAGAGGAACGTCAATCAAGAATTTAAAATAATAAATGCTTCCACTATGCTTACAAGGCATTTTCAATGGAAGACAAGGCAAAAATATACTTTATTACCCAAAAGCATCTTATATTTTCTGATAATCTTTTTCTTAATTCATGTAGTTTAATTCTTGAAAAATGTTTTTAGCTTTCCTATACGAGGTGCGTTTGAATAAACGTTGTCAAACATTATTGTATTAGATATTCATCAAATAAAATTCAAAAAAATTAGATAAAAACTATACCTTTTTTCCAACAGTATTTTTCACCAGAAACATTCATATTAGTTTCGTTTTGAATATCGTAAGTGATATTTGTTAGTTTTCCTTTCTGTAGTTTCATCTCACAATATTAAATTCAAAATAATACCATTTGTTGCAAAATAATTCTCACAAATTTCATGGGAAATGTTAATGTAATTACATAAAATTTCTTTTTACTGAATTTTAAACGTAAAAAGTATATATAACTTCTGATTTATAACTAATTTTTATTTTAAAACACTTTAAAAAATTATAAAAGTCAATCGAACTATAACTGAATGACTTAATATCAAATAAATTTAATGATAAAAATACTAGAATATAAAGTGCCAATTCACGCTTGAGATTATCTTGAATATATATGCTGTACTGATCAGACAGTTAGACTTCACATTTTCATGCCTAGCACATTACGATGGAAATGTAACTTTTTCAAAGATATTTTTGTTAAATTATTTATAAGAAAAATAACAAAATTTGGATTTGTTTTTGGGTATAATTATAAAATTTTTTATTGTAATAAAAACAAAATTTCATTTTATTTGAAAATAAAAAAAATGGTTAATCATGCATTTATAAACTACATTGCCTATTTTTAATAAATTTAAAAATTGAAAAATATATTTTTTTATATTTAAACAATAGATTTGAATTTATATTATACATTATTTAATAATCATTCATTATCATAAAATTTATTATAATGTATTTGTGCTTTTGGAATTACGAGTATAACAATGCAATTTAAATTATTTTTATTTTATTGTTAATTATTTATTTGTGCCATTTTCCTCTTTTACTGAAAAGCATGAATTATACCATTTTTTTATCTGCACTGTTTGCCTGACGAATCAGAAAAAAAAATTGTGTGGTCAGACAAATTAACAAAATATCAAATATAAAGCTGATTGGATAGACACTCAAGTATTTAAAGCCAGTATGCTACCATGATGCTCATTTCTTGTAGGAAGATGTATAAATAAACTAAGAAAAATCTTGTTTATTTTGTTTAAAAAAATATATTATTTTTAAATGTTATTCATTTAATCATTAATATCAAATTGTAAATTAGACATTTAACTGAAATTATACTTAACAAATATCCTCATTGAATTAAATAGCTAGAAAAAGCGGTTATTATTTGAACAATAAATATGTAACATAATGATATTCTATATTTGGTAGACGCATTTACGTAAACACAAGTATTTCAAAATATTCTATTTCTTAATAATCTCAGACAAATCTTTCTCTTTGCAATCACTAATTAATAATTCATTTTATATTTAATATTCATTGAAAGTTAGTGACTTTCCAAAGGATATAAAGATAATCAACCAACATTCATACTATAAACGTAAAATCGAGGCAATTTTTTAAATTATCTATTAATTAAGTTATTTGTCCATATGAGCTGCCGTGATTGCGTTCTTCTCTGCTTTTAAAACGACAAGGAAACGATACTTATAGACTTTCAATTAAAGTTTCGTAATGCAAAAAAAAAAAAAAAAAGAATTAGAAAAAGCCACCGATGATGCTGAAAGTTTGTCATTTTTCTCCCAGGAAAAGAAAAAAATTCCTCTCATATAAGCACTCGCGATTGCAGGACACAATTTTTAATTAATTAGGATGAATTTTGACGTTCATTGTCTTTATGAAAAATCAGCTTTCCTTTTATAATGATGGAGCAAACAATTAAGAAATGGTTTTAGAAAGATAAATAAAAATTGCTTACGTTTTTCTGGAAACGAAAGAATTTTGCCGAAACTAATTAATTTTCTTTAAAAGATATATTTCTGAAAATTTGAAAAAAATAAAATCTTATTTCTTGATTTAGGGTAGGTTTTTTTATCTTCTGATCCAGGAAATTAATTAATACAGAGGGTGGACACTTTAAAACAAGACAATTGGGAAAAAATATTTGCTTTTTTAATCTTTGGAAAACAGCCTTTCTTTTACTGAAAAAAAATTATTTTTTCAGAGGAAATAGAAAAATATAAATTTATGTAATAATATGAGTTTTTGAAGTAAATATTAGAAAACACTTTTAACGAAAAAGTAAGAAAATATTTTTAAAAAATCATATCGCAAAAACTAATTCAATTGCTTTTAATTGAATTTTTTATTAATTATATATTGTTTTTGCTTATTGCATTTGAGTCATATTTTTTTATTTAAATATTCAAAATAAAATATTCCCTTTCTTTTGAAATATTGTTTTTATTTCATCCCCCTTTTCCTTTTTCAAGTAAGCTGGGACTTACAGTTATTTCACATAATTCACATGAGTTGAATAATAATTCTCATATTTATATTTATCCCGGCTATTGAAAATAAAGGGCTTTAAACAATCCTTTATACTTATATCTTTAACAATCTTGTTTAATATTTAATTTTTATAATAAAATATATATTATGTATTTAAATAATTTCATTTTTCAATTAATATATACCATCTACTAAGCTAATCAATATTGAGCTTGTCGAAAGGAATTGTAGTAAATCCTTTTAATTTAATCCATTAGAAATACTACAAAGGCTAATTCAAGAATCAACCTCATATGCCTTTATTTTAAATAATAAATTTTATTAATTTTTCAACTATTTGAAATAATAACAATAATCATTGAAAAGTCATATTTTCTGGGAAGTTTTTTCTCAATTAATTATTAAATTATTTTGTAACTGTAATTTTAATTTTATGTTACTTTCTCATAATTTTGCAATATTTTTGTATTAATTAGTACCAATACATGAAAAATTACTTTAAATACTAAAAAATAATTAAATTAATTTAATTATTAAATAAAGTTTAATAAAAATAGTTTCAAATCTAAAATTAGATATTGCAGATAAATATTTTAATTTTAATATCATTTGGATTTTCAAAATATTTTTACAACACCAAAAGGAACGATTTTTGGTTTTTAAGAGAAAAAAAAAGATAAATGAAAGATGGGAAAAGTATCTAGATGAAAGATAAGTAGTTATCTAAACAAACTAGAAATTTAAGCAAGATTTGAACTGACATATTCATTTCGAACAAAAAACAAAAATAAAGTTAAAAACAGCAGCAATTGATTATCAAAATCTTGAATTTGGACATTTCAAGAAAGTGTTATAAACATTTGATATTCCATGTTTCAGTTAGAAATGCATAACGAATTTATTTCCATTGACGCTTAAGTCTTATTTAAAGATGTAGCTATAATACAATTAATGTCAGAACATTAATGTTAATATTATGAGATCATGTGCTTAGTATATTTTAAAATTCTAAATGAAATTTAAAGCGGAGTTGATTTGGTGTTGTTAACAAATCATGATAGGAATTGACCAATAAGGCTTAGTTTATGGACATTTCTTTTCATTAAAGCTTTTCATTAAGTCCCCATTTCAATACTTTCAATCTTTTTGGATTCTCGGGCTTTATCTTCTTTCAAAACTTTTTTTAAACTCAGAATGGATGAACAAAACTCTCCAACTTCATTTTTTATGCTTGTTTACCCGAAATATATTGTGTTTCCTAGATCCCATACACATAAAAAACATATATTCTAAATGTAACAACTTTTTTCATCCTGAATGCTATTTTTTTCCTCACTGTAAAATAGAACGGCAGCTCCTCAAAGCCCCTTCTTATCGCTGATGATATAGTATATTTATATATCTCAGAAATTCCAAAATTTAGAAGATCATTCTTAGAACTCTTCTTCTCAGCCTTTACCCCAAAAGCAGCAAGGATAAATACACTTCTCTCCCCAGCATAACATCTTTATTCTCTCTTTCTTTCAAGGATAACAGGGTAGCGCATTATCTTACTAGCGTGCCGCCACAATTCTGTTCCATTCATCTTTCCTGCAGGATGACAAGAAGAGATAGTCCGAGACGTCTCCCTCATCGCTGACTGCAACCGCACGCACCTTCATCTCTTGCACCCCTTTTCCTGGTGGTGCCTCCCTCCGAACAAATGAGTCACGTGACCCAGCGGGATCAACTTCTGGCGGTTTGGAAAGACAGAGAGACCCCCCCCCTCTTTATATACCCTCTTGTTTGTTTTCTCTTGCACTGTCGAAGGACACAGATAGAGCGAAGATGGGAATTGCATGCCGAGCAATTTAGAACATGATGTTCGTGAGAACGGAAGCGAATGCTCGTTTTGTGGTATTGGTGGAAAAGAGCGACTGCCTTTGTAGATATAGCCAATGAGATTAGCAGGAGTGTGTTCGAACTGCTGTCGGGCTGGGTATGGGTTTAATTAATTAACAAATGAGACATAAAACTTTTGACAAGCTGGGGTATGGAAAGGAAAAATATTGAGGTCTTGTCTTTCCAGTGTGATGTGAGTATGCCAGTTGGTGAAAATTAATTCTAAGACAGACAGTTTTAATTCTTCTTATTTTTGAAAATATGCAGATAAATGTGTTAGCTATCTACCTAATTAAATGGATTAAGAGCCGCAGAGAAGTGACTGTGTGTGGTTTTTTTTAGTGGAAATGCAACGATTTCAGGAATATATTTAAATAAATGAATAGATTGAAAGTATACATTAGAGTAGTATCCAGCATTATATCTTCAATATTTTCCTATTTTATTTCTGATTGTAATTTTATCATAACTATGGCTTACTGTAATTATATGAATGCGAATTCTTATTTTTTAAAACTTTTTTGAAGCTTTTGTCCAAAGTTTTAAGCATATTTCCTTTAGAAATGATGCAAAGTCAGATATATCATATTTTCATAACTCAAAATATGTCAGTCACAAATTATTTTGCGTGTGACAAGGTTTTTTTTTTTAAGTTTGGCTCAAAACAGTTCAGCAAATGATATTTAGAAATAATTAATGTGAAATAAAAAAGTAATTTTGGGGAGGAGGAACTTAATTTCCTTTTATTTTTCAGAAATCAATGAAAACTATTTAAAGAAAAACTAAGAGTTGATTTTTTAAGCTAATTTAACTTCTACTCTAAATGGAATGGCAATTTATTTATGGGGATATATAGTAATAACAAATAATAATGTTTCAATATTTTTATTTTAGTTCAAATTTTAATATCGCATATATCTAGGTAAAAAATCGTTGGCTAAGTTACTTTAAAGATTCTCTAGTATTGGATTTAAGTTTTTGGAATAGGTTAGTAGAACTGATTTTTGAATATTCTTATATATTTGTTTCTTTCACTCAAAATATTGAAGTTGAAGAGAAGAAGTAAAATATATTGTTTTGTGTTACTTTGTGTCACCAGCAAATATTACGCTAATGCATGTTCGTTGTTAAAAGATTTGAACTAAAAATCTCCAAATGAAATCAGTAAACAAAGACGGGAAAAAATATTGGCCCGTTCAATTATAAAATTAATCATTCAATGATATCGATGTTTAAAATTTATTTAAGGAATTAAATTTAGTGGATACAAAAAAATTATATTATTACGTATTTAAAGGAAAATAGGATAAATGCTAGCTACTTTAAACTATTAAGAATTTAAACAATTAACAACAAAGAAAGCAAGTTATCGATGAAAAGAAAATATTTCTGAAAGCTATAATAATCAAAATGTTTCATTAAATTTCGCAATCAGAGTAGTATCTAATTTTTTTCTACTCCTAATCATAAAAATAGCCATTTAGTTATACTCAGATGATAAGCAACAAATATGTCACAAGCGATAATATGAATAAACATTTTAAAATGAAATTCACAAAATAGTACTGCGGAGTAAATAAATAAAAAATAAACATTTTTTGTGAAAGTATAAGTGATTTTAGAAATAAGATCGATGCAATACTAAATTAAATTTTAATTAATAATGTACTTGTACATAACTGTTTTTGTACATATAGGGAAATAGTTAATTTAGTAACCCATATTTAAAGAAAAAAAATTCATTGGTAAAATTATATTAAAATTTATAATGAATAATACATTTTCATGACATAAATGCATAACAACATTACCCATATTTTATGGAAATTGCACACAATTATGCACTGAACTTGCACATATTAACTCATCGAAAATATTAAGATGTTATTACTAACGAATATAAAAGTCTCATAAACTATGAAATATCTTTCAAATCCGGGTTAATCTGCTCTATTTTCAATAAACACCACACATTTCTTAAAATTTTGATGTTTACGATTTTTTATAACAACTAACACAAGAAATTATTGCCAATCATAAACCATGGACGAATGCAAGGCTTATTATATTTGAGAAAGCCATTATTTTTTTTCTTTTAAAAAAAGAGATATAAAATAGAAACATATCAAATTACATTTGCGAATATAATAAGATTTCTATGGGAGGTAAATATCACCGAAGTCTAGTATAAAACAAGCCGAAAGACACAATTCGCCAGTCTGGCTTTCGATTCGGATCCGAAATGCCCAGCAATGCCATTACACACTCAAGTCGGAGACTGCATTAAAAAGTGGTGAAGTACATTATGATTTTTATTCTTCGAAAAAATCGAGATCGTAAACCCAAGTACCCGAGAGTTTACGAGTCCTTTTAGTACAACAAAAATGATATCTGCCGTTTTATGATCCCAGAAAATGCACTCCTAGGGATTCGTTAACTCCAATTCTGGAAAGTTACATTTTTGCGCTCTATAAAACCTAATGGAAACCTAACTGCATTTCATATAATACTCTACCTTCGTTTGCAGTAGAAGCGTAGATTCCTCAACTATCGATATGATTCACTTTGTGGAATCTGAATTCTGCTCTTTGGTGTGTATTCACTACTTAGTCATCCACATTAACTCCATCATAATCAGACTCTTATCGAAAGCTAGCCCTGCTAAAAAAATTTTAGAAAGCCAGGTTATAAAATGCATAAATCGTGGCATATAAAATCGTAAGGAAACAAAAGACAATCGTTTGCTGTTTTATACTCGTTTTATGAATGGACGTGGTTTCGCTTCGAAATGAATATATTTATTTCTTACTTTAAGAATTCAGCTGACTTATAATAAAATTCTAATATTATATTTTTCTTTTTACAGTTGATAAAAATCAGTGCGCAGCACTGGTTTATTAGTATTTTGTTCTGATTTTAACTACAGTTTAATTCGCATGGTCTGGAATTTTCATATTTATGTATTGAGTACTGAAATCCTATTACTGAATACTGGAGTCATTGATTTTCTTTAGGATTATTCCATAAAAAATGATTCAAAATTTTGTTTCTAAAAACTTTCAAAATAATCATTTAAATATACTCTCATTGTGCGTTTCTAAAACAAACTCGACAGGCAGAGATTTTCAATCCTTTTAGACAGTAGTACAAGTATTATCATTTTAAAATTACTGTCCAACTTTTTTTGTTTATTATCACGTCAGAACATGATGTTGTTTTTGGGAAGAGGTTCTTGGATCAACAAAAATCCGTAGGCGGAAAATAAAAATTTTATTATCTGCCCGAACATCTCAAAATATAAGCTTTTAATAACGTGTTGATATTGCATTTACAAAAGCTTTGATATTATAAAAAGAGTTACTTACTACAGCACATAAAACCTAGATAAATGCGATTTTGAACACTTGATTATATGAAATGAAATAAATAGGAAATGTTAGATATTTTTTAAACAATAAATGCAAGACAAAGTTTTTTTGGATCGTTTGCAATACTAAAGTTACAAATTCACTGAAAAGATTAAAATGAATAAAAATATAATTAAACTTGGTAGAGCACGACCATTCAGGAAATTATAATCTGGCATGATACATTGAAATATGCATACCAGACTTCATTTTAATCTTTTTTCATTTCTTTTTTATATTGAATATGCTTGACATAAAGGCAGGAAAATCATTATATTAAATGTTACTGAGGAGAAAAAATATTTATAATTTTTTTTATCTGCATGCGCTTATAATTGCGGATTATCAAAGGTGACTACTGTAGATAAATCAATGAAATTTTATATGATTGAGATGGATATAGATTAAGTAAATATCAATAGGGGAAAATCATTTTACAGTATGCATTATAATTTTAAACACAAATGGTTATGAAACTAGAACATTTGGATTAAAGAATTCCGAAAATACAATATTTTGTATGGATATATGTGGAAAAAATGTGAGCATCGGTGCCAAACTATCATGTGATGCAATTATTTAATTTCAAAAATTACCATATCAGATGAATTTTATATTGGGATCCGAATTTTTCCTTAACATATGCCATGGATTTCACAATCTTTTTTAAAGATTTTACTTGTTTATTTTAATTTTGTTTTTAAAGATAAACTAATTTTATTTCTAATTTAAATTGTAGTTAGTAAGATTATAATTTTTCTGAAGTAAAATCACTGCAATTATATGTATTTCTAATGATAACTAAAAGAAACCGCTACCATTTGCTGATATTTTCTTTTACTAAAAGCAACAGCTGCTAATGTAACTTTTTCAGCAGGTAATACTCCCATAAGAATAACAATTCAAAAATAAATCACTAAAAGATCATTACAGGAGTTTAACCCAATGAATATTTATACGCTTCCTAAAAGTATACTAAAACTCAAAATTCCGCAGTATAATGAAGATACACGCCTTTGCGTTACTTTAGATTTTAAAATACCTTCCCTAGTGAGGCCTGAATCAATGATACCATTCTATCCATTCTTCCTTCAGAAATGCTACTCAAAAGAAGAATTTGTTGCGAATAAAGCTCCAGTTTCAATACATTATGGATTCCCCAAGCTCGTCTGCATGAACAGCCAACAATGTTATTCTAAAGGTGTGGGTCTATTCATCGTGGACGCTATCCTGGAAGAGTTTGTTAAATTTTTCTCCTGCTTATTCTTAGAGAGAGAATGATAAACTCCTGGAGGATGTCATCAGATGGAAGTGTTTCTCTTGGGACCCATTTAGTAATCCATCTTGCGACAGAACTTCTGTGGACAGAGGGAGCGAGAAAAAAAGGAGTCATGGTGTGCCTTGCAAAGAGGTATGTCTGCGTGTTGATATTGTTCTCTGTGGACTCGTAATAGTTCTTTTTGTCCTGTGGTAAAACGAGTAGATTAATAATTCGAAGTCGCTATTATGGTGAGATGAATTAAAGATAAATATCAGTGTGTCCCCCGGCATTACGTCTTGGTCTTCATTCTCATTTCCATTCAAATCAAATGGGACAAGAAATGAGAAAGTGAAGACAGACTGTTTTGTGAGGACCCTTTTGTTGAGAGACAAAAATAGTAGCACTATTGTATTCGTAAACAATTTCGCTCCTTTGAGAATGAAATGAAGATTAAAAAAAAGAAACATGTATAATTAAGCGACATAAATAGTGGAACTTGCGAATACTTTGGACAGATGGTAAGATTATTCTGAAAGAAAGCGTAGGAAAGAAGTTTAGACTTCAGACGATGCATCGAAATATTTGTTCCGGACTTCATCTTGTCTATATTTTTGATTATTTTAAACTCTTTCTTTATTATAATAATATTTATGTATTATAATAAACATATATTTATAATAAATAATTAATTATAATTCGAATTGCATGCTTTCAGCATCAGCAATTTATTGAATACGGATATTCGCATGAAAATCACAAATGATTTTGACAATTGTAAATAATGCCTATTGTCAAAAACTTTTTACATTTGGTATATTTTCGAAGTATAAATAATAAAATATTATACAAAGCAATTGCAAATACTTGAGAATTTAGCCTTTTTTTAACATCTGAATTCTCTTTTTATCATTTTTGATCTGTCTATTTACTACTAAAAGAGTAATTTGGATTAAACAAATTTTGTTTAACGTAAACACCCAAGTACAAAAAGCTTGTAATTTTTATTAACTGTACAGCAATTTTGTTCGTATTAAACTATTGATTCCTTATAACTTAATGTGAGTAAAAAACGTGATTGTTTATTAAAAAAAATTTGGTATACTATTCGCGTTTATATTTCGTCTTTACGAATTGAAATTGATTATTGTATATTATTGTATATCATTTGGTGACCTTATTACAACTATTTTGCATATTATATTTTTACAGTATTACTATCCACATGGTAAGAATACTCATTGTTTAAAATGGAACCAAGGTTAAGTCAAGTATTAGATTTGAGTTGATTAATTGCATTTTCAATAAGATCTTTTCAATATATATTTCTAATAAAGGTACTTTTCATACACAATTCCATTCATTCTAAAGCCACAACATTTTTAATATTTTTAGTATAAAAACTATAATTCTGACCTTGTTTTTACTTTGACTTTTATTCAATTTTACAATTCTAGGTTTCTCACATTGTTGATGTTAAATGATTGAAAAACTGAATAAAATGGTTCTAATATCTTGAACAGAAATATGCGGATTTTTCACAGTTTCACAGTATAAATGCCATTTGGTGAAATCAATTTATATTCACGAGTTTTAAAAATAGCTTAGAGAAAAATAAATAAATTTGGACATATAATTTTTTAATATGAGTAAAGTTAAAAATAATTAAAGTTATAAATTCCACGCATTTCTGTATAATCTTCATCGGTTTCTTTTCTCTGCGAAAATATTATGTGATTCCCCGACCTAGCTAAGGTCATGACTATATACATAGATTAATTTTTTTTTACTAATTGTTTGTAGTGTTTCTATTCTTAACCTCCAGAACTCTACATCCATACCATAAGGAATCCAAAAGAAAAAAAAAAGATTATCTCAGTAATGGTTAGTCTCAATCCAATCTTTCATAAGATATGAAAAAAGTATAAATATAATCTTGCATAAAAATAAGAAATTTTGTATAAGATTTGAAAACTTTGTAATAAAAGAAGTCTTTTTATAAGATATGAAAACGTCAGTAAAATATAAATCTTGAATAAGATATGAAATATTATATATAAAAGATTTTTCCATTTCGGAACATTCTACAAAAGTTTGAATAAAAATCCTATTTTCAGTTGTTGTTTTTTTACTGGGATTGATTCACCACATTCAGGTACACAAATCAGGGGGAGGGGGGAGGTTAACTGGATCCAGGATTCAACTTGCTGCAAACATCATATTGAAAACTATCTGAAAATAACCATTGTGTCCAAAATATAGTATTAGATATGGATATAGTATGCATTAGGCGATATAATTTATATTTAGAAGAACTCCTAGTTTCCTTTTTTTTCATTGCCAAATATTAAGTTGTAAGGTACATGCATTATGTAAGAAACATTGTGTAAAATTAATTATTTGCACATTTGAAATATTTTGTAAAATTAAAATTACAAATTCATATCTATAATATGCGTGTCTAATAAACCGAATAGATACGAATCTCTAATTAAAATATCGTATTAATGTCCAAAGCAAAGAAATTAGTCCCATCCATATTGGATATGCATGTAAAAGTGCTTATTCGGTATGGAAGTACTTCATGTCTTATGTAAAACCTATAAGACTGCGATACGAATGTATGCCATTTAAATAATTCTTTCCTTTAAGCAGATCTCAGCAAAACTCTAACTTCTCGAGTTCTTCTACTTCATAAATTTTCCTATTTCTCTTATTTCAAGTAATACAAATTAAAATACGAAAGTTCCGTCATCTTAAATTTAATTACATCATTGACTTTCATGAAGTTACTAAACTAACTATATTATAATGCAAAAGAAAATTTAAAGATGAAAAAGATTAAACAATAATATTTTAAATTATATTTTCTTGGTTTTAATAACACAGGAGCACTTACTCCAAGAAAGTTTAGTTTTGTATTATTAATACTTAATAACATGCTCAAATAATGATTGATTAAAAAAAATCATTTATCATCATTTGATCATGTTATTAAGTATTAATAAATTAATTAATCATCACTTACTGAAATCAGAGTGGGTCATAACGAGTGTTAAAGCATTTTTAACAATACGGAATAATTAAGTCAAAATATAACGTCTTTATACCAAACGCTACATTAGACAGACAAAGAGAGAAAAGCTTTGAAATAATACAATATAACGGCCCCCAAAATTTTGAATCATTTTCAGATAATGAAGAGAAGACCACAACAGAATTCGAATTACCAAGTATCAGTTTTCTCACAGGATGGAAATATTTAAACTCTTCAATTTATGTAAAACACTTTTGGAATTGGACTTTGGATTGGAACACTATTATGGAATTGGTCTTTGAATCGGAAATTGTCCTGCGTCAAAGTTGGGATCCTATTAACTGAGGAATTGCTCAAAAATATGCTTTTCCAAATCTTGCTTTTCTTTAGCGTTTTAGACAAATTCATCGAAACAAGATTAAAAATTAACTATCTTAAAAATAGTAAATGAATTTAATAATGATTATTCCGTCGAGTTCGAATTGAAATTTTAATTCTAATCATGTTTAGAAAATGGCAAAGTTTGCTTTGCATTATTTATTCTTAGAATTACTTATAATTTTTGAGACACTGAAAAACATAATAGAATTATTATAAATATTTATAAAGTTACAAAAATGCAGAAATTTTATAACTTCAGCATTATTAACCAGTGTCATCCACTTAAATAAATAATAGGTTAATTTTAAAAAAATAAAATACATCGATATTTGTTACCACAGGAAACTTGAGGTCCATTCTTGAATCAAGGTATTTTCACATGAAAAGAATAAAAATTTCTATTCAAAGGCTATCATCACCTTTGAGTAGCCTTTTTGTATTTTCACACAGTTTAAGACTTAAGAAGAAAGGAAAAAAATCCTCTAAAAGTGTTTAGATACACCTCATTTTTTTATTGATGTTGATGTTTAACTTCCCTACCATCTTTTCGAAAAGAAATTCGGTTGCACATTCTTTTCCTTGTAAAACCGCTACTCTTAAAAGCTTGCTTTCGTGAAAAGTAAAGTTTGTTGTAATTCTTCTTTTTCTGCTTTGCCATTTTTGCGAGAGACAGAATTTCTAGGCGAAATCCTAAGACGAATCGATAAAGTAAGTGAAATCGCTCTCCGTGCAGAAGTTATGCTCAAATCGTCTTATGTCTTTTCGAGGGGATAAGCTCTTATATTCCGAGGAAGCACGATAAATGTCCATTTCGCTTTTACGTGTGGCGAATCTGTACGCAGATATCAGTTTTCGAATAATACTTTGAAAAATCTGAAAACCGCAATTCGTGGGAACAAATCTTCTGATATCTCTTCACGATTCCAAATGTCGTGTCTTGAAATATAGTTGTGGCGTTATGGGATGAAGTTTCGCGCCATTTTCGGGTTAGTGACTTTTCAAGGGGACTTATCTGAATTTTTATTAATTCCCTGTCATATCAAATCTGGAATTTAGAGGAACAGAATCAATTTTTTTCTTCTTTATTGTAATATGATGTACCAATATGAGCTTTTCTTCTAAGTATGAGTTGTGGATGCTTTATATAAAGAGATTTAAGATCATGTTGCTCCCTCTGGCTAGTACGTCTGTCTTTTAATCAAACAAAAGATGTTTTTATCTCTTCTTCTGCCATCTCCCTTTAGTTCTTTTGGCCATATATATTTTTAAGATAAAAATTACAGGCAGTAACTTTTTTTATAGTTCATAATATGCTATATCAACATAATTTTTTTCTATATGACTTATTGTTGCTTTACCAATAGAAAGTATTTATTTTCTTTATTCTTCAGAACGAATCATTTTTTTTCTAATCTGCCAGCAATAGTTTCTGCTTTTTTCAAGTATATTGACTGGATATATTTAATGTGGTAAATCAATAGTGGCAACTGAATAAATCCCATTTAAAGGTCTGTCAAATGTCACATTCTTGACTTTCCAACAAAAACCGTATAAAATATATAAAGTAGTATATAATAATAAATTATTATATAACACTGACAATTATTCTCAATATTTTATGGTTTTGTTAAACATTGAATAATGTAATATATCATAATATTGTGCAATATGCAACAAGCTTGAATAACTGACTATATTTCAATTTCCCTGCTAGAAATTTCGATAACAGATATTGGCATATCTGTTTCTTGTAACATTTTATAAAAAATATATAGTAAATTAATTGAGATGAAGCGAATCCATTATACATGTATGAAGTGCTTTTTAATAAATTTCGAATAATGTAATGATATAAATGATACATTTCTTTTATTTTTCTGTAACATTTTATAATATAAATATTATTATTCATTGATTCATAATATTTTCTTACTATTTATAGTATTTTTTAGATTTTTTTAAAAATAGATCGTATTAAAATATTTTTTATCAAATTAATAATTAATATTAATTTAAATATTGAAATTAAATAAAAATATAGTTTCAACCTTCAAAACAATGTTATTCTAAAAATAGCATGTTACAAATAATATCTTATTAGCTCGTCAGAACCAATTCATTGCCTCATCTTTCACAGATTTTAATTAAATATTTTAAATATCAACTTTCCTCGTCTCTCTGCAACTTCATTTGCGTCACGTGTTCGCACTTCCACTTCTTCTAATTTCGAGAACCTTTCAGCTTGTTGCCACAGGGGAAATAAAAACTGCAACTTGAGCAACCCATCCGTCATCATATTAAATCATGATGGATGATGAACGATGTGGACACAAGTTATCATTTGACGGGCGGAAAGTTTTCCAGAAAAGCAAGTTTTACAGCGACGTACTTTTCCAAAATACTTTTTCAGCCGACTGATGGTTTTGTGTTAATAAGAGAAAAGACCTTCTGAAAATGTCGATTATGAGATAAAAAATAGTTTTCTATTATTTTCCTTTACTATGGAGGAGTTTTTTACTTTTTTTTCTGACCATTAACAAACTGTGTATACATGTTGAGCTTCCACTAAACTTATTTCTGTATTTGTGTATTAATATAAAAAAATTAGTGATTGAATTTTTATTATTAGTATTTATTATTATATTATTATTTATTTTTATTATTAAACATTTATTATTATATTATTAGTAGTAGTATCTATTTATTATTATATTATTATTATTATCTATTTATAATTATATTATTATTTACTATTATTTTTATTTATTTATTATTAACATTTAGTTATTATTATTAACTTATTAAAAATCAATATTATAGTTATATAATTTAATGTATAATAAATGTTATTAATTAATTAATTAATTAATATAATATAAGAATTTATTTTGAATTAAATGATTGTGAATAATTTATAATAATAAATTTTTCATTCTCTTGTTTTGATTATGTAGTTGAGTTTGTTTTCTTCAAAGACTTAAAAAAAGAAACGGGGTTTATTAATAACATATACTAGAGATTGAAATACAACACTGAATGTATATTTGCTTATTTTTGGAAAACACATTGAACATATTTTTATTAGAAATAATGAATATTTAATATACGATATAGTTATGTAAATGTATTTCTTATTTCATATGCTTAGTTAAAAAAAATTGAGATTAAGATATATAAAGTATTTTAAAACGTTAAACCTGTTTTGGCTACACATCTATCGAACTAATAAAATTAAAGGACAAAAAATTTCTAGCTTTTTAGTATATAAATACTAAAAAGCTAGAAATTTTGCAAAAATTATTATTCAATATTTCTTTAAATACAGCATTGAAGAAATAACTGATATTTATTCAACACATATTTAATTTTTGATCACAAATACATAATAATTTTTAAAACAAATGAATTTTATTTCAATGACATTACAAAAGTTTTCACTTCATTGCTATTCATTTGCTAGTACTTACTTACTAATATCTGTACATAAATCTCCTTCATTTGCCCATCTTTTTGTAATTCGCATTACTTATAAAAATTGATTTAATACATATATTTTAAATACATGAGATACTCTTATGTAACATTTCTTATAGTTTAGCAAAATTTCAGAGCAAAATATTTGATCATAGTATGAAGTGCATGAGAAATACTACTAAATTTCCAATAATATTGTAAGAAAAACTTCATAATATTAAAAGATTAGAGAAGTCTGTATATTAAAATCCTATCATTAATATACAATATGCACAGGAATCTCAACAGCCACAGAATATGATGGCATTATTGAGATCTCCTATAATCATTCCATTAAAAACAGGTAACTTTCAGATAATTGGAAAAAGAAGAATCATCTAGTCTAGATGAAAAATATAGTCCAAATATGAAGATAACAGTAAAATAAAATGTGGCGTCTTCCTTTTTAATGCTTGATAGTGAATCATTCAGAAATAACTCCATTTATATCATTTATATGTATAGAAATGACGATTTATACAATACAATCAAAACAGTATAAAAATGCCTTTATTTCAATTAACTAACACAAGAGAAATAAAATACTTATCGATTATAAGTTAAAATGAAATAAAATTTCACAATTAAAAAAATGCTAATTTGCTACTAACTTTATAATAGTAAATAGGATTTTAGTGGTAGTCTTGTTTATGAACAATAATGCACAATACTCAAATTAAAAAAAATGCAAAATCAAAAATTATTTCATGACAAACAAAAAATAAGAATCTATGTCTTTTGTTTTATTTAGAAGAATAATGAATGAAAATTCATAAATTTTAATGAAAGTCTGGAAGATACAAGCTGCATAACCAAAACTAAAGAAAAAAAAAACTTTTTAAATGATTAAAAAATTAAAATTTTCTGATGCAATTATGCATAATTGTAACTAACAAATAAAAATTAGTATTTTACAGAGTTCATTAAGTGTTCAATTCTAAATTTTATCCTTTTCTTTTTGTAATTCATAAACATCTCATGCAATTCCCCTGATATTTATTTATAAGCCAAATGATACATTTAAGAAATTCATTTAGTTATTTTAATAATTATTTCATTTATTGTTAGTATTATTTAAACTAAAAGTCTTAAGTGATCATTTTTAAATTATTCCTTAAAGAATGTTGTAGTTTTCGTTCCTTTGAAAGCAGTTTTAATGATAGCAAAAAACTAGTTAAATTTTAATAATCTTTAATACTTAATATTCAAAACAGATAATTTATTTTCATTTTTAAAAATTAGTGTATATAATATAATTTTTTTTATTTCACTAAGTAGATTTTATTCTTAGTAAGGGAAAGTTTTAAAAGTTTCAGTTAAATTTATTCATAAAACAAATACAAAACCTAAAAGGATAAAATAACAAAATAAAAATGCAGACCTAAAGAAATATCAACATGTACTATGTTTCATTTTTGTTTTAAGGGATTATTAGAAATACAAAAATATTCACTGACATATTTATGTATTCGAATCTTTTTTCGAAAAAGAACATTAAAAATGCATTAAGTGGACCCTTTTCTATGAACTAAATTGTCTATTCATCTTCAAATTACTGTTCATTTTTCTATTTTGGAAATTTCTAAACAAACACCTTTTTTGTTGCACTTTTTTTATATGCTTCAAACACACATATTGTTAGGAAATTTAATATGCATATGTAGGTTAAGGCAAATAAATTAATGGAACGTAAGACAATTGTTTATGTCATATTTAGTGCAATAATAATACGTTTTTTTATGGAATTATATTTTTTAAAAATGGTACAATTTTCATTGTTATTTTTTGAATCATTGACCTTTAATTTATATATTTGGATATCAATGAAATTTATTTTCTATATAGTTCTTTTCTGGTTAATAAAGAGAAAAAAAAAAGACCTAATACACACAGTTCTGATTTAAAAAGGGTTTTTTCGAAAGAAATTTTAGCATTACTTCGCTTTTAAAATCGAGTCCCTATACCTTCTGGTCATTTGACATTTTGACCTGCTTGAATACAAAAAAGAATTCCTATCGCTTCCTGGAATCAGTCAATTCTTTTCTCCCGTTTGCACTTTTTGACAACTGCTCGTTTGTTACTTTTGTCCTCACAACAAGACGTATGGTTCTGACATATAAAAAATAGATGGCGAATAGATTTCATGTCAGCAAACACCATTTGTCCTTTAACAACTTGTGTATCAACCAGCATGTAGCTGCAGGAATTTCAACTCTCCTTCTGAACAAATTAAGTTTTCTTTTTAGTTTCAAAAAGTAATCTCACTTTTTCAATAAGCAAGTAAGCTTAAAATTCAGTAACATGCTTTCAGACGAATCCTTTTTTATCAAATTGCTAAACTTGATAAAATTTGCTCACTCATATATGCTCCACTGTATAGTACAGAAATAAATATTAGCATACATCATTTATAAATAAGAAAAATATTTTAAATAATAATATTTTTATAATTTATTTCCTTTTTCTAAGTTAATTTTTTGTTTCAATATTTTCTGCTATAATTAAATTATTTTAGTTAGTTTATTTCATAATATCTTCAAATAGGGTTTAAAGGCTATTGAACATTCAGGACTATAAAGAATGCTTTTCTTTTATTTAATCGTAGATAATGAGTAACACAAACTGTTGCATAATGCTGTACAATATAGATCAACATTATATTATATTATATTATTCAATATTAAACAATGTTTTACTGTTGCGAATAGTGTTTAAAATTATTCAATATTTTACTATTCAAATCTGCTACTGGTGATTATACTACCTACAAAATAAAGAACATATTATTGTTTTCAGCTTCTCAAATAATATTTTAGTTTGTGTCTTTCATGATTCATTATTTTATTAGTAATTATTACACAATAGTAAATTCTAGCAAGAAATATTCAAGATCTGGAAGATAACAGGCTAATTATTTCTTTTATTAATAATATGAATATTTCTTGTTCAAATATATTGGCGCATCAAATATATAATAATTGTTTTTTCCTCACTTTTGTCTTGAAGAATCTTTTATTAGCTTTGCTAATTGCAACTTTTTAAAACTGTTTTTCGATTGTTGAAGTAAATTATGAATATTTCCAGATGTATTTGGAAGAATTATCTTTACCTCTGCAAATTGCAACACTGTTGCTTACGACTTAGACGTTTAAAGTCATGGAATATGAAACGTACTCGATCTAAGAATATTCAGTAGTAGATTGATGTATTTAGAATTAAACTTTCTTGTCAAAAAAACTCTTTCTCCAATTTGTCTTAAGAAATATTTAGAGTACTACCAAGGATTTTTTAAATCCATAGTTAAATTTATTTTGAAGTTGTATTTGTTAAATAGAGATATGCATATAAAGATAATGATTTATTCATATCGTAAGAAATAAATGCTTCATTTACTTACTTACTTCATCTCCTTAATGTGGTTTGTGCGTAAAATAGAAAAAGCAATTTTTGTTTACTTAATTCTAATAAAATAAAAAAAGAATTCCATGAGTAAGAACTAAATATGTTTATTATATTAACATATTTTTATTTTAATTGTTTTATTATTACTATTAAGTTAGCTCTTTTAAAGCTGTTCAGTTTTGAAAAAACTTAATTATCTGTTTAATGTTAAATGTTCATATAGAAAGAAGTGCATTTAACCATACTGCTTTGGAAAAATGCGTTAAAATAGATAATAAGAAGATATGCAAAATTAAACTAATATATGAATTTAAGAAAAAATATTTATTAGTGCATTAATATATTAAAACTATGATAAACTGATTAAAGAGTGGAATTCAGATATTGCTAGGAATTAATTCTACTACAAATAAAGTTAAATATTAACTCATAAATCCTAAAAACAGGGAAAAAAGGATAAATAATGTGCTTAAAGTAGATTTTTAATGAAATAATTATTGGAATTTCTTGAGAAAGGGAGTTAAAATATAACATTACATAATTTTTCAAATTTTTAAAATATATTTTTCTATTGGTTAAAGACTTTTATCAATTTCCAAGAGGCAATCAGAAATTGTATGGAAGAGTATTTAGGTTAAATTTAATTCAGTTCAAACTTTTTCCTCTCATTATTGTTATTAATAGTTCCCTTTCTTTAAAAAATAAAATCATTGGTGCCCCATCAATATCATTGGCTCATAGGCCCTTTCTGATATCCAATAGTATTACATTTAAGTACATTTACAACCTTGGAGGTGTGGCCAACAAGGTTTACACAATCATTATGCAATTTTCTTTTCTCTTATTATAAAATGCTTAAGAACTTTCTAAAATGTTTATAAAAAGCCTTTTAATTGAAATATCGTCTCTACTTCATTACGTACTGAAGTATGAAACTTAATGTTGTCCATACATTGCAATGAGCAGATACTGCACGGAACGTAAAACTTAACTAGCTGTTTATAAAAATACGAACTCGGACTAAAAATTGAACTATCATTCTCTTGCATATGTTAAGTGACAACCTCTAAAAAGAAGTGAAATGTAGCAATTTCACACAGTAAAAATTTTAGTGTTAAAAATGCTGAACTCATATAATATAAAAACAATTCCCAACTTTTAAGTTTGTTTCTTATAACACTAAAAATTAATCTCTTTTTTTACTCATAATTTTTTTAAAATGAACAAATTTCTTTATATTTTTATTTTCCACTCACATATATTTGAAATTGATCAGGAGTGATCTACACTTTCGTTTCCGGGATGTCAAATTGTACAGTAATATTGCTTCTACAATATAGTAGTTTACTACAATGTAGTAATTCCTGATTTTGCACTGTGTGATTTTTTACTCAGATGAATACCCACGTAATATGTGTATATTAGCTTTAGCAACTTCACAATGGATTTTTCTGATAAATTGTTTATTCACATTTTTACAAGGATTAGTAATTGCTATTTCAAAAGAAATATGAAAACAAGGTGAGTATATCTTAGATAAGATTTCATATATGCTATCTAAGCTGAAATCATTTAAAAATGAAAATGAATTTGACATTCGAAATGTTAAAAGATAACCATTCTCAAGTTTCAAAAAAAAAAAAAAAAAGCGAAGATGGCTAAAGGATAAAATGTAAGAAATTGCAAAAGGGTGCTTTTAATTTTCATGTAATACCTTAGCTTGTATATATGAACGGTAGTGCATATTCATATCTGCACAGTATCCATATGAAAAAATAATGCGCATAATATTCAGGAATAACTACACATTTTCATAATATTCATATCTAATGATATGCATAATATGCAGGAATAACTACATATTTGCATAATATTCATATCTAACAATATACATAATATGCAAGAATAACAACATTTTTTGATAATATTCATATATAATCTGCTTTATATGTAGGAAATACTAGATATTTGCAGATTATTCATTTGCAAGAAGATACATAATATGTAGTAATAACTGCATATTTGCATAATATTCATATGTAATAATATATATATAATGTGCAGGAATAAACTACATATTTTCATATCATAGTAATTCCTTGTATAGTTGCGTAAATTAGTCACTAAAAGAACATAGAATAAATTTATTCTATCTGTATTCGTTGTATCGTTGCACGATAAATTCTGGAACTTTCTGTAGTTACTATAAACAAAAATACTGCTATTGAAAATCTCAAAAAAAAATAATAAATTTCGACTTAGACCTAGTTCAAAATCACTAACACACACACACACACACAAAAATCTGAAGTGTGCATAGGCATAGATCAGAGAGTGGCACTTCAAAAAGAAGAAAAAATGCTCTTACAAGAATACCGTCAGAGATCCTTTCCCCAATCTCATCGGTTATAGCTGAGAGTAGCAAACTCTTGTTTCTATTTTTTCTCGAAAAGAGTCTTGCTCGAAACCACCCCTTCAGACCGGAAAAAATAATCAAACAAAAGCAACTTAGAGTTGAGTGAAAAAAAAAAGCTAACGAATGAAGACTGAATTTGTGTCGCTTCGTTTTCCTTCACTCACTCCATTTTTTTTTTCGCTCATACCCGGAGTTTGAGACAATTTATTCCATTAAGTCCTTACGTTTCCCATGCTGCTGCTCTTTTTCCTCCCTGGAAAAACCGGAAATTCCGGTTTCCTCTTTCACTTCTTGCTTTGATTTCCTCACTCAACAATCTATGTAATTCGGAAGAAGAGGTGTTTATTGAAAACGTAACTCGATTTTCCTTCTTCAGTGTTGAAGTCACTCCTATTTAATCTGAAGTTATGTCTTCTTCGCTTTTCTTTCGATATGTTATGAGTGTTAGTGCCTCTGCAGTATATGGCTGGTTAAGCGATCTATGGGTTAGTGAAAAAAAGAAAGAATTTTGTTTAGCTGTCTCTTACTTTTTTAGAATTCGTTTAAGATAAAAATGTAATTTTATTTATCACGCAGAAATGCGAAATATTTTCTAATAGCCCGTTTGTATTTTCTGTGAATTTTCCGAAGATGTGTTATTTTTTTTTTCTATTTTTGAGAAATATTTTCTAATATCCCGAATGTATCTTCTGTGAATTTTCCGAAGATGTGTTCTTTTTTCTTTATTTTTTTTCTATTTTAGAGAAATATTTTCTAATATCCCGAATGTATTTCTGTGAATTTTCCGAAGATGTGTTCTTTTTCTCTTTTTTCTATTTTAGAGAAATATTTTCTAATATCCCCTATTGTATTTTCTGTGAATTTTCCGCAGATGTGTTCTTTTTTTCTGTTTTAGAGAAATATTTTCTAATATCCCGATTATATCTTCTGTGAATTTTCCGAAGGCGTGTTCTTTCTTTTTCTATTTTAGAGAAATATTTTCTAATATCCCGATTGTATTTTCTGTGAATTTTCCGAAGCTGTGTTCTTTTTTTTTTATTTTAGAAAAATATTTTCTAATATTCCAATCGTTTCTTCAGTGAAATTTTCAAAGGCTTGTTCTTTTTTTTAAAGAAATTTTTTGATGCATACGGTTGAAAGATAATATCTACATCGTTTTCTTAATCATTTTAATTCCATTTTTCAGAACCCATTTCTGGTAAATACTTTTATATTTAAAATTATGCACGATTTTTTGTTACTTGTGAATATTTCGCTTGGAAATGGAATTTAATAAAGAATGTAAACTTTTACTGTTCTTTATTTTCTTATTTTTAAATGAATTTTAGGAATTTCAAGATTAAATAAGAAATGCACTATCAAGAAAATTCAAAATAAGGTATCCTTTGCTTTCTATGTTTTGCTTGTAATGTAGAATATATACATACTAAGTTACATTTAAATTAAATGTTATTCAATTAAATGTGTAAATTAATTCAATTGAAAATAACACTTTTCAACTTGATAAAAGTAAATGCTAAATTCTGAAAAAGTTATGCTTTACATAATTTCTGATGCAAAAATAGATTATGTGAAAAATATAATAGAAAATTATAATGATTATAGCTATAAATATGCTTCTTAGGCGCAGTAATTTTTATATACTAAAAATTAAGTAGCTAATACTAATTTCTGTAGAATATAAAATATAATAATGGAAGAAAGTTTCCAAATTTATAAGTACTAAATAAACATATGTTTTATGTTTCTTTATTTAGCATTTTTATTAATGTTAATTATAAGCTTTTCTTCATTAATTTCCAGTTAATGAAAAAAATATCATCTAATAGCATACCGCTGTTGGAAAATAAAATAGAAAGTACGCAATGCAACTTGTATATCTTTTGAGAGTTATTTCAAAATTTAAATTATTAAATAATAGTTTTTACCTGCATTTTGATAAGAAACTCTATAAAAATATATAAACATTGAATTATTTCTACCTCATCAAATATACATGTTTTTTTTTTTTTGGAATCTATGGACTCTCTGCAAATTTCAAATCTATGTTTAATGCAATTACCGAACCTTTAAGATTCGTGGAAGGCTTTTGATTCTTTCTCTTACAACATCTCTCATCAGTTAATAATCAATAGATATAAATGCTTTTAGAAATAATTCTAAAACGAATATGATGATCAGGATTAAATTAGTTACATGTCATTGGTAGTATTTATGTCTGTGAAACTTCTAGCTTATATTCTATTCTAGCACATTCTATTTTCTGTATTTCAGCTTTCAAGTAGAATGATGTGTGCACTTAATTTACTTAATTTTTTCATTAAATAAATGAAATGTAAGCGACAAATAAATACCTTTAATTAATTAGTTTCATTTATTTCATTTATTAATTATTGGTAGTCTATTTAACTTTTTATTGACTTAACTTGGTATTGAAAATGTCAAGTTGAGTTTGTAATCGGTTTTTCAATCAAGATTTGCCCTAATTTTAAGAAAGTTTGTACATTTGTGCATTTTTATGGCAATCAATTTTTTAACTTAATTTTCAGTAAACCAATTAATTGCATTTCATTTTTATTCCTTGAGAGTGCCTCCATCTTGTATTGAATCAAGACTCAACTAAAAGACGATATCAAGAAAGTATAATAATATAAGGCTTGCATCTGTGTAAATTATAAAGTAGAAATAAATTAAAATTTAAAAAAATCAAGTATTTTACAGATTAATAAAAGCATTTTCCAAAAAAAAAGGAAATTAATTATATGTATAATTAAGCTCTAAAAATAATAAACGTATCTTTCAACCTTTTTCTAGTTGCTTTTTAAAGATTAAACACATTTTGAATTAAAATATTTTTTTAAAAAAAATACTCTTTCCGAATAATGAAGAAGTTTAAGTTTCTACATCAAATATATATATATATATTTCTAATTTTAATAGCATCTTTATGATATTAGTAATTACTATAAAATAATAAAATGAAGTCCCTTCTATGAAATTTATTTAATATTCTTTTAACATTTTTATAAAGAAGTTCAAAAAACGAATTTACTTTAAAAACTAGGAGAATAAAAGCAGAAAAACACGAAAATATTCGAATGAATTCACAGTTCTACTTTTTTTCTTTTATACCTGAGCTCCAGATTTTTTCTCAAAGCTCAGCAATAACACTACCGTAAATTTTTACGCTATGATAAGCCCTTGCTACGTTTTTACAATCCATTAACTACGTATTTCAAAGCGATTTCAGAAAAAAAGTACAAAAAGTCTCTACCCCAGCTTTTACTATCAATCAAGTTTCAGGAATTCTCTGATCAAGCATATGGATAGCCATTTTTTCTCAATAAATTTTTTTCCGTCTGTTTTAGTCTGTAATAGTTCCGTGTTGCAGCAAAGTCAGCGAAAATGTAAATTCGTTACTTCTTTTAAAGAATTGGGAGCTAAGTAAAGAAAAGGAATAATTGCTGCCGACATTTTCTGATATTTGTTGAAAGCACTGTTTTTTTAAAGGTGCTGGTACAATGAAATGTCTGTCAAAAGCTACAGAGTTGTAAATTCAATTAATGAACCATTAAACTGTATATGGTTTTTCTTCGAATCATTAACATACTCATAATGAGTGTTTTCATATCTGGCATGGTCAAGTAAAAACCTTTTTTCTAATACCAGTACTATGGTAATTAGAAAAATGGAATGGGAATGAGCTCTCATCTACATCATTTCTGTAGTCTGGCTCTAAAGTTGGTAACTATGCTTTACCTTAAAAATACTACTGCGTTTACTGAGTGCAAGGAATTATTTCATGTCCATAAATACCGATTAAGAGATCATTCAATTAAAACTATGATATTTAGAAACAATTTCATCTTTTCTGTAGTCTGGCACTGATGAGTTGGCAACTGTCTTATTAGTCAGATTATTGCAAATGCTGAGAGCAAAGAATTATTTGGTACAGCCCATATATATAAAGATGAAGAGACTATTAAATTAAATCTATGATATTTACTAAAATGAATATGAACGTTAACTTTCCCTTACAACATTTCTGTACTTTTGCATACTTCTTACTTATGTACAATGTACTGATAACTTGATAACTGTCATTGATCTTAGTTTGATTATTGCATATGCTGAGGACAAGAAATTACTTGGTACAGTTAATAAATAACGATAAAAAGACCATTAAATTAAAACTACGATATTTAGAGAAGGGCAGATGAAAGCGAACTTTCATCTACATCATTTCTGTACTCTGGCGCTGACGAATTGGCAACTGCCTTATTAGCCAAATTATTGCATATGATGAAAGCAAGAAATTTTTTGATACCATAAAATAAAATTATGGTATTTAGTAATATGGAAATGAATTTGAAATGTAATTTTTGATCTGAAGAATTCCTATTTTTTTTTCGGTAGGTGATGGTAGGTATTTTGCAAGTAATGATGGAAGAACGTTAACCAAGCAATTCCAGGTCCTCCATAGTATGATGTAAAAGCAATTCCTGAGCTATCTTTTATTTCTATTTTGTGAATTGCATCCGCATCAATTTTCCAATTTTCCGGATTGCATCCGCATCAAGTAGAGAACCATAGTAATTGATTAGAGGCATTTAAAAACGTTAAGAAAGCTCAGGAAGTTAATTAAATCTCTACGCTCCTGTAAACTTTCTCGTGGTATCAATGACATTTCTTTAAAATGCTAGACTATACACAACCAAGGCAATGAAGGAACTTATGCAGAAGTTGAAAGAAAAGATATCATTATCCACACCGTTTGTAGTCAAAACTCGTCTCCACGTGACTTTCAGACTGTCTGTGAGATCAAAAAAAATGTGGTAACAATGGATTCAAAGGAAATATGAAATAATGAATTTAAATAATATAATAAAAGAAATCATTTGACATTCTTTTAATAATCGAAGCATTTTTAAAACAAATAATACAGATTTACTTTAAAAAATTAAAATGCGTCAAAGGTTTAAATTTTTAATTATTTTCCTTTGTGTTTGAATAATATCAGTTAAAACACTGAATTAAAAGAGAGTTATATTTTGAAATGCCATTTGAAAGTTACAGTTTTAGAAAATATTTTAAGCAAAATGCATTTAAATTTCATTTCTAATTTGAAATTTTTAAAATCAACTTATGAATCTTTTAAAGATTAAAACTGATTCTTAATTAACCAAAGGAGAAAGAAAGGCAAAAATGGATATATTTATTTTAAATTTACGCTTCAGACGCATGTTACTAATTTTATGAAAATATATACTTGGCATTTGAAATACATTAAATGTGAAAAATACATACTAAAAAAACAGTAACGCTATATTTTTTTCTTAGATTTCATTAACTATTCATTTTTATGTAATAGCGCCTAATTTAATTCTAATTCGTCAGCAAGAAAAGAATATTTGCAATTAAAAGAACCAAAATTTCATTTTTTGTTACTTTATTTGCTAATTTTTTTTTTTAATCCACCATTACATTAAGAGTAAACGAATTTAATTAGCTAATAGTTTTGTAATCACTCAGTTTCTTTTATTTCATGCAATATCGTCTTCAAAAAAATCCCATTTCGATAAAAAAATTAATATAATTTACACAAAGGAGAAAAAGGGTTCTTAAAATAAGTAAGTGTGTTATGTCGGCTGTAGTTACAAGGAAAAGAAACGAAACGAATCCCCTGTAAGTTATTCGGGGAATCTAACAATTTTCTTGAAGACAATTTATTTGTTGTATTTTTTGCCCCTTCAGATTATCCATAAAGTAACTCGTGGATCCTCTATTTGAATAAATGCAATTATGTCTCATGCATGTGCGTTGTGGAAAATGTAGTTTCAAACAGAAAATATTTTCAAGGAAAAAAGCCTTCTAAATGCTTAGGAATTAATCAAAATAATAAACACATATCTATGCATTTGTTGCGAATAAAAAAAAAGTGCTTATTATTGCTATAAAATGTGCTTATGAACCTTCTGATACATTTTTATTGAATGCGATACATTATTTTTTCCACTAACTTGCAATGATTGCACTTGATTTAATTTAGATAAATTTATCTTGTATTATCTTCAGTCTTTTTTTAAGCTCATTGGTATATTTCTAAATTTTTCTCCACTTTCTGTAATTCAATAAGAACAAAGATAATATTGTCGTTCATTAGTTTATATGTTTAACTTATTCAAAAACTCATTTGAATTGAGGATAATTTAACTGATATTTCATTTTAAATTAAGAAATCTGATAATTTCATTCACATGCTCAATGAATATGAAATATGATTAAATATGTATTAATATTTTATTTCACAAAATAAGTGGCAAATATATTTTATAGACAATTTTTTGTATATTTTACAGACAAACTTTTGTATATTTTCTGTTCAAAAATGGTTAGATATCAAATTGTAACATGTTTTGGAAAAAAAAAAAACTTTCCAAGAATTTCAGAAATTTTTGCATAAGTTTAGGATCATAAGTTTTTAAAGTATCATGCATTTCCTGAAAAAAATACAAAGTTTATATAAAAGTGATAATTACAGATACCTTCTTTGAGATGAAATTTTTTATCTCTGGTTGGAAAAGTTTATTATTGAGATAAGAAATTTTTTTACAGTTTCAATTTTGGTTGAAAAAATTATTTGAATCAATATAGTGGACAAACAATATCCATTTTCGTTTCTGTTTCCTGGGAAGCCAATGCAATTCTCCTTTCTTTCTTTAATGTAACTTTGAATATTAGTTACAATTTTTGCTTCGGTTATTTAATTCTAATCACATATTTCCCAAAGTTAAAAAGATGTAATTTAAAATATAGAAATATTAAACTGCAAATTATCACTTAACACTTATTTAGTTAAAAAATTCCTGGTTGATATATACTGAGTAAAGTAAATATTTTTTTTAAATATATTGATTGTTTATTAATAAAAATTCACAATTCAGAAAAGTGACTCAACATAAATAGTTTTATTGTATCAAATAAGCTGATAATAATTACGTATTGTAATTATAATTTTTGTATTGTATCAAATAAGCTGAAAGATTTACTAGAAAAATAGATATCTAACAGAAAAATATCTTTCCCGCCACGTACATATTTATCATTGAGTATTTATAAATCGATAATATAAAATTGTATTGTTCAGAAAATTCAAAAAAATATGTTTAGGGATCATGCTAAAAATAATCTGAATAGAAAGATAATAAATACAAGAAAAACTTACTAAAAAAAGCTAGTAAAAAGCAAATTAATTACAATTCTTTATATTTATCTATTTTCACTCGTCATATTTTAAACTCTGTATTCAACTGTGTCACAATATTTATATGCCCATATCAATTTATTTTATATAAAGCAGGAAAAAAAGATGAAAAGTAATAATTCTGATTTTACAAGATACAATTATTTTTGTTGATTCTTAAAATTTACAAGCCAAAGAGTACGTATTTTTTTTTAAATCAAGGAATGAATTTAAAATATTTGAACTATAAATAATGAATAATGACTTGCTATTTGCATGACAATAGATTATGCAAGGGAACTGACATTACGAATACGATAACATGCACTATCGGAATTCGAAATTGGGTTTATAATGAAAACTGGATAAATTGAAATGGTATATAGAGCTTGGCAGTTAATCAACACATAGAATTATGACAACTATTCATGCATACTACACTTCTTCATTATCGAGATGATAATGCATATTTTAATTCCAAATTTCAGACAAACCAATAAGATTTTTAATAAATAGATCAGAGCAGCTATTCTACTTTTCCATATGTAATAGCTAAAAACATTCGAACGGTACGGCCCATAGAAAATATCTGCAACAATGCAATAAGGCAATTTAGGTAAGAACATCTAAAATGACATTAAATTGTTTATTAAGAGTTTAGGAGAGCTTTTTTTATGTCACTTGTAGAGAAATAAAGCTTTCAGATTCATAAATATAATCCGCTGAAAATTCCAAAAAATTATCTTTGATATTTCAGCAATAAATCAAAATAAAATGAACTTTCTCTATAATATGATTTCTCCGTCAATACTAGACTCTATTCAACAGATAAAGTTATGACCTAGCAATTCCAAACTAGAATGAAGCTGAAACAGAAGTTTGAGTTCAAACTTTCTAAAGCACACCTTCGTTCTTTAATGTCTATTCATTAATGAGTGTTCTAATGGATAGGAGCTAAAATTCGATTCAGTCAAATTCAAATAGTGCAGTTTTATTTGTCTGTGAAATTATTTCTTTGAATGGATTATCTATATTTATTTATTGCCAAAGCTAATTAATAAAACATGGAAGGAAAAAAATTAGAACATCTTTTATAATCATATAATAGTTTTTGAATGCCTCTCATTCCGATATAAAAAGGTTAAAGTTATAGTAATTATTAGCTTTTGAAGAAATAATTGTATAATTATCATGGCCAATTTAAAACATTAATTGCAATGCTTAAGAGAGTGAAATATCATCAAAATTTAACGATAAATTTATTTGTATCCTAAAGTTTGAAGCAATATAAATTTTTCAATATCATTACTCATTTATTTCAGCAAGTTATTTCAGTTATTTTATCGTCATTCACAAGAGCAACTATCTTAAAATTTTTGATTGTTGATGGGCTAATCTCTTGCTCATTGTAGTCATTGTTTATTCGTTCTATCTCAAGCTACTTGCGTCATTTTGCAAAAGTTATATTACATTTTCACCATAGGCTTTATGTAACTATCGAAAAATTCCAATGCAATCTCCCATTTATGCCCTCAAAAATGCAAACACTGAATGCATTTTTTGCGATATCGCCTGCAGCTGTGAAGATACCGTTACGATAAAAAAAATACCGAATTAAAAGACACCATGATTAAGAAATAAAGTAAAATTGTTGCTTGAAAACCATTGGGTTTCCTCTGAAGTTTTACAACAAAATTTCATAGAAATATCCTTTTAAAGAACATTTTTTTAAAACAACTCAACTAGACTTTTGACCGATTTATGTATATTTGATTTTTTTTATATATTTTCTGAATTTGTAACATTTCTTTAGTAATGCAGGTTGGTTTTTCGTATCATATAAGGATGCTTAATTTTTTTTTCAACATAGGCATAATATACGAAAAAAATCTTTTTAAATATTTATTACTTCTATCATTTAAAAATAAGAAAAAATGAAAATTCAATGAGATATTCCAAGACTCTGAGCAATTCGATTAATCGTAAAAATGTGTTCAATTTAATTTAGAATTTTTGCATTTATCAGAAGCATATATCAAAATATTTACCATTTATTCATAAAGTAGACTACACATGGTCTTGAATTCGTATATTTATTTACATGGGCACCTAACACAATTCAATTAAGCAAGGGACGTAAGGATTTACGTATAATGGGTAGCTTAGTTTACTTCTGCAGGAGAATCTCGTTAGTTAATGGATCCCAACATCGTATTTCTCCGCTTCTTGAAGCACGGATTTGAAATAAACTAAACCGAAATTGTTGCTATTTGGAAGTGTCTGAAATAGACTCGCCCTTGGAAAAAATAAAAACCATTTCCGCATTTCTTATAATCAATTTCATTTAACTTGGTTGACATTTATCTCTTAGACATTCAAGCTAAGAGTATCAGGGACTAAAATTATTACTATTAATTTCCATTATAAAAACTGAAATACTTTAAAAATTCAGAGTCATTATTTAATGCTTAGTTAAATATTCATAGATACTTAAGAATCGGTTACAACTATTTTTATTTTTTTAAAAAAAATTAAAATTGAATATAAAGTACTTAGTTCTCTAGACAGCAGGTAGATTTAATATCACTAAAGTTTACTATTTTAATGAAGTTCGCATGAAATCCATGCCTACAATTATAAATCTACATTACAGCTTCATTTCTACTTATCTAGCAAAGCATCACACTTTAACGAAATATATTTTTTACATATTTTTAAAGTTAACAGAATGTTAATATAATTTATTAAATAATTGTAGGAGGGAATTAGCTGTTAATTTATATTTCTAACTTCCATCTTGACTATGAGATAAATATTAAATAGAAATTTTCCTGTACGTGCGTACTGTTAGAGTAGATAAGAACATTTATATATATCGACTAATACATTTGATGCGCTTCAATTCTATTATTCAACTAATATTTCACAACGACATATCTTTATTAGAAATATTTTTATCGCTTTGATAAGATAGTAAATTAAAAAAAAATGTTTTGCTAAAAATGTTTTTATTTGTCCTAAGTATTAAGTAAGTGCAGCCAAACAACAATACAATTTTATGAAAATAATATTTGAAATTTTAATTTCTTTATGCCCACTTGTCTGTTTGTAAATTCATTGTGTATCCTGAAAAGGAATAAAAACATGACGTCACTACTGCTTTTCATTTCATCTGTAGTTATTTACCAAATCATGTGTGTAGTTTCGTACATCAGGCTAATTAATTTTAATGAGCCTATAAATTCGGTAAAAAAATTGATTGTATCCACTAAAGAATTCAGTTTGAGTTAATTTAGATTAAAGCAAGGCGGAAGAACAATGCTTTATAAAGAATCTAGTTTTAGCTAATTTTCAATAGAGCGTGGGAAGAGAACAATGTTTACTAATTAATTTAGTTTTAGTTAATTTGCAATATAGTAGGGAAAAAGAACAATTTTCGCTAAAGAATTCAGTTTTAGTTAATTTTTATTATGTATTGAAAATAATTACATTAGTTCTCTGCTTATCGAAACGAAAATCATATTACTACTTCATTGAAATGCAGAAATACGTAACAAGAACAATTAAAAATAAAAGATTTATTTTAAATGGAAAAAATCTTTTCAAGTTCAATTAAAATCATTTTCTCTAATAGAGATAATTTCTAATGTTGTAATTTTACGAATTAACTTCATTGAAATTCTAAGAATTTGATGTTTTTTCATCGGAGTAATTTTCCACAGTAAAATCTTTCTAATAGAAACTACAAAATAATTAGAAAGTTTCGTAAAATCATATAAATTTTAGCTTGCGATTGTTATAATAATATTTACTAAAATATAAGAGATTTTTATCTTTGTGTGACTAATTGTGATCAGTAATACTTAAATTCAATGGAATACACTTCTTTCGAAAGAGGAAAAATAATCGAAATTTCCCTTTACTAATTTAAAATTGAGATTTGTGAACTCAGTAAATTAAACCAATTAATAGGTTACACATTTAAAAATTTTTCTTGCTACTATCTAAAATGTACATACCGTGACATATTCTTTGTGAATGAACAACAAAGAAAACCCAAAAGTTTCACCTTATTAAAACTAGAGTTTCCTGGAAGGAAAAATCTAAGTCAAAAGTCACGTAGGAAGAGTTTCCTTGAAAATTTATTTAACTGTAGAAAAATCAAAACGTTCATTTCGAATGACAAATCTCGCTTTAAAAGAAGCACAAAAGAAACACACAATAAAAAGGCTTAAGAAAATTCCTCGCGATAAGTTTAATTAAATACTTTAAGGATTCTTTCCACTCAAAACTAGTTGGAAAACTTTTCCCTTGACGACCCGTAAAATATCGAGTAAGGACCTACGAAAAAGAAATAATTAAAGCTGCTAAATTAAAGGAACGAAGCAGATCTTGCTGACAACTATTTTTAACTGTCAGTTTTTGAGTTTTGCGTTCTAAATTGACCTGTTCTGGGCCGCTTAAATGGAAAAAAGATAACGCTGTGTTTTAGGGTTTCAGTTTTCTTTTCTTTTTTTCCACGACAGTTTTCCTGAAATCGTTTCGTTGAAACTTAAAAGTATTCTTTTTTGAGTTAGTTGTTATCTTAAATGGATGGAAGTTACTTTTATAAATTTTTAAAATTACATGAAAGCAATAAAAGTTTATTTTTAGTTACGTGTTGTGTGAGAAACAGTAGTAAAACGTTTATCAATTTTTTTAATATCATTTTGTTAATTATTTTTTAAGGATTTTTTTAATTACTGAGACGTTTGACGTTTTAATGTATTGTAGAGTTAAATAAATCAAACTAGAATTATTTTCTTATTATTTAACAAATATTGATTGAATTTGAATAAAGGATATAATGGGGCACTGACGTCGTTTCGCAAACATTAAAAATGTGAAAATATTAATTAAGTTTTTGGTAAATAATAAGTTAATTTTAATGAATCGAAATTAAACTATTACTTGTTTTGTTTTTTATATTCCAAGGCTGACTTTCCTATATAAAAAATATTGGAAAAAAGGCTCCATTCTAAGATTTCAATAGAATTTTTAAAAATATATCTGGGATTTTTTTTAAAAAAATAAACGATGTATTTTTGATACTTCTAAAAAAGTTTGCTCTTAAAAAGAATTAAAATTAAGTAATTAAGAAAAAAAATAAGAAGAAATAAGAAATTTTTAAATGTATTAAGTTGCTTAAGAAATCTCATAT
>JAOUZG010032859.1:8333167-8351315 GCA_026289955.1 Argiope argentata | reverse complement strand
ATCAAAGCATTATTTTCAACAAAACTGCCATTTATATGTTTTGACAAATTAGGTGCAATAATCATGAAAATATTTTTCATTTTTTATCTTATAAGTATTTATAGAAACTGGATAATTCAATTGAGATTCCGCACTTTAGAAATACATAACATTTACCAACCAATGTTATGTATGAGAACCAATTAAATGAACATTATGTAGGTACATTTTAAAAGTAATAAAGTTCATATAAATCTACAAAAAGGGAATATTGTATTTTATACTCTTCTCTTTAATGAATACTTATTTCTATTCCATCTCATTCATAACGTTTGAGATAAAACCTATCTTGCCAATCTTTATCTTGTATTTAAAATTAAATACAATTTTTTTTAATTTAAATTTTTTTATGGATATTTAATTTAAGATATTTAATTTTTTGAATATTTAATTATTTTTTGGATAATTCATTTAAAAGTAAAGTAAGTTATTTTTAACATTTCTTTTATTAATAAATGGAAGTTGTACTTCCAACCGTTTAGCAAAATATTAAAGATATATTAATGCATACTGATGATCAATAGAGAAAATAGATCTTGATTTGAAGAATTTCGCCTTAAATTATTCAGGAGACTTTTATGTTATAAGAGTAAAACAAAAAAAATTATTTCAATTTTTTCTAGTTTTATATTATCTAAAATGCTTAAATATTTAGCGTTACATCCATTTCAGCTACTCATTTTTTTCCCGATTTATATTTCAAGAATAATTTCTAAATCATTTACAAAAGTCCACAAATATTTTAAAAAAAGAAGAAAAAAACACAAATTAAAAAAAAAAGAGATTTTAAATCTGTAATCCTTTAGAAGCTTAAAAAAACTCATAGAAAAACAGATTAAAGCTACATCCTTCGGAACTTATATAACGTTTATCAATGTAATATAAGAGGAATAAAACTAGCTTCTAAATATTTTGGGAAAAGTATTACTTGAAACCTTTTAAATTAAGAGTTCATTAAAGCTGAAGTAATTATATAAATAGAAGAGTAAGTAAAGAGAAGAGTGGTAAGAAGTTTACTGTACTTATATTTATTAAATTTACCATATTATAGATTAAAAAAAGCATTATCATAGATTGAATAAATGTGTATCAATCCCTTGATTTCAGTCCCTTACTAACTATCTTTATTTATTTACTTATTTATTACTTCAGAGATTAGAATTTTTTTTCAAACCTGACTTGGGATCAAAGCTTTAAATTTAAATATCTAATATTTTCACAACATTTGGATAAATATAAATATAATATATAACTTAATCGACTTTATATTTTTCGTACAGAAATGTAAATGCTTATACTTCAATATATGCTTGGGAATTCTATAAATATATTTTTACTGTAAATATTTTGAAGCTTGAATAAAATTACTGTAACATGCCTACCACCCTATGAAGTGACTAGAATGGGGGGCGGACACGTGGGTATGAGAAGGCGTACTATTATGTACTAAATTATGATTATTTTGTCAAGAAACCATTTATAATTGATTTATTAGAAATGAGGTAGTGAATAGAATTATGATTATCAATCTAAAATTATTTCCTCAGTGCTTATAGTTCAGGACTTATTTCCTCAGGGCACAATTCTTTAGCTCATAATGTAAAATAAAATTATAGTTTTTGATTACATTCATTTTTTTTTTCATATTAAATCTTCCTTATGCAATTACCTTATGTTAGAATGTATGTGCCTATAACATTAACTAGATTCAAACCAAAGTTTGTTTTCTAGTGATATAGTAAGAAAATTATACGCATAGAAGGAGTAATAACTAGTGAAAAATTCCTTTGAAATATACATAAGAAAGAAATACGTTTCCTCCCATCTCCACAAATATTTTCTGTTCCCAGAATTATCCAATCATTTACATGCCTCACTGGCAATTCCCTCCACTCTCATTCAGATGCCTAATGGTGAAATACTTACTCTCCATACACTTCTTTCTTGATTTGGAAAACTTTCACATCGAAACAGTAGCCCCCTTTGAGATATTATCGTTCCACTCATCATCAACTCATACTTACAAATCTCTCGATTAAGCCAGTTCACTCGCATTGCCTGATTCGGTTCCTTTGCATTGCTTTTAACAGTAGCCGTATTAGCATAGGAATGAGGGTATCTGCATCGTAAGTGATTCCTCCAGGCTCTGGTAGTGCATTACACGTTCTTTCGTCTGAATCCAATGAGTAGTTGAACGGCTATTTACATTCTGAGTATGCGGAACGGCATTATAATCTCAATTGGGCTCAGAAACAATATGCCGTTGAAATGAGATGTATATTTAACAGGAGAAAACATTTGCAGTGAACTAAAACTATTCAGACACTAAAAATAAGGCTTATAACAACGAGGATTTCGCATGTAACTTATTGGAGAAGGTAAATGTCAATAAAATAAATATTTAAATTCAATCTAAGAAATATGTATTTAATAGTGCATTACAATAATACATTATTTTTTAACTTATTGTATTAATAAATATTGTTTCTCAAATTTGCCACCAGATGACAGCACGTTATATTAACCACATTTAAACTTAATTAAACACTTTGCTTCTTTTGAGCATAAAGAGATTTGAATCACTGTTTAAAATCAGACGTAAACAAAGAAATGTATCCCATATGCATACCATAGCTTTTGCTATTTGCAAATGAGCCGTTAGAGGTTTTCGGGCATGCGTGGGTAGTTGCAAAGTTAAAATCGCAATTATAAAACTTCTTTTTAACTTTGGCATAACTTTATTGAAGTAAAATATTTCCCAATAAATTCTCTATAAAATGGTATAAATATCTCTATTATCCATTATGTATTTCTCAAATTTTTATGGTTCAAACATACAGATACTATCAAGAGAATCAATTTTATTCTATTTATAGATATGCGATATTGAGTACTAGCTAAATTGTAAGTTAATTAATCTAATTTTGTCTGATATATATATTTTTCTGATGAGATAATTTTGTAACTTTTTAAATATTTTTTTTCGAGTACGATAATTTTTACCGGGTATTTTACGAGTAACGAGACATCTGGTAAAAATAGAACGTAGAATTATTAAAACTGATGTTTTTTCCTATACATTAATGAATAAATTTTAGACTTTCAGTATAGTAGAGCATTATACAATCCAATGTACTATAACTACATTGTATAGTATTACATCATAATATACAATATTACATAATTCAATTTATACTATATAAGTTAACATAAATTTATAAAGTAATATATGACATTGCTCAAAATCATGAAATAATATGCTACATACCATCATTGTAAGATATTTATATTTTATAATTTTTTAATTGGGATGAATATTATATAATACTTAATATATTATAATATTATCTAATATAATTTTTATAATGTATGAAAATAAAAGAAACTTGAAAAGCGAAGTGATTCTGATATCGTAAATGAAATGGATTAATTTGGTTATTAAATAAAAGTCCAAATAATATCACAAAAGGATTCAGCATTAAATGTTATGGGAGTCGCCCATTTTATAAGAAATTTTTTACAAATGTAGCAAATGATGAGATTCTATCCTCATCTGTATCTGACAAGCTCATGATTTATCTCTACAACAAGCATAATTCAGTCATTGTATGTTTGCCAACATAAATTCTGAACCAAACTTTTGTCAGTTTACAAAAAAGATTGATTTCCTCAGATCCAAGATCATTCCTGAAAAATGTAGGGCCAATTTCTAAGGCTGAATGAAGAATGAGAACAAGGTAGAAAATGTCAAATTCAAAATTATTATGTCAGACAGTTTTAACAAACTAGTCAAACAGACATCGAAGTCAAAAGTTTGCTTTAAAAAACAATAAAGGACAAAAAATCTCTTTTTCTTAAGAAAATTGAATCTGAAAGTACAGATGGATCCTTTTTCAAATTATAAAATTCAACAACATTCACAAAAAATCATCAATTTTAAAATTATACTATTCATCAAATATTCTTCCAATTCATTAAAATAGTATCATAAAAGATAGATTTAATGAGAATGAAACTTTTTTTAAAAACTATGAACTCTTGTTAATTACTCGTTTTCATGAATAGATATTAGGCATTGAATCAAAAATAGCTATCTTATCTTTTTATGTGAATAAAATTCATGCTTGTTTAATTAGCACTTGTCGAAAGCTCTAGAAATAACGTTGTATTGTCCTTTTTAAAACTCTGTATGGTTTGAAAAATAATTAAAAATGCTAGAACCAAATATTTGACTTTTTCAAATTAATAACAAATACATAACTAAGCAGCATTAAGATAGGCATTTTGAAATAAGTTGTGGATTTATATAAAAGGAAAAAAAGAAAAAGAAAAAAAAAGACATAATATTGCCAATTTACTCACTTTCCCTTTTATAATTTCTATAATCTGACACTTCTATAGTTTGCCTTAAACACTTTTCTCCGACAAAATATCAGGACGAAAACTTTAATATGAATTATATTATTGTATTTGAACGAATTACGAATTTATTTTCATTTCCAGTATCAGAAAATACAGTATTTGAGAAAAATTCTTTCCCTCTAGATAAAAGGGGCATTTATCTCTGAGATCTGCAATTGCTTTAATAGATTAACTCATTTTCCGATTTCCATAAGCTAAAGCAACCAAAGAATTGCTCTTTGATTAGGTCATGCATTATTACGACTAAATTAACTGCCTACTAGATAAACATCTTTAAAATTAGAGCTCAAGCCCATCTGCTAAAGTTAGTAAACATTCTTTGTTAGTACAGTCTTGAATTAAATACAAATCATTCATATTTAGTTCGATTCTGTAAATGAAGTAGTGATTAAAAATAGAAAAGGCAGTAGTGCTCCGTATTCTCAACAATTCTGGGAATTCATTTAAAATAGATAACGTTTCTAGCCAGCGATATTAAATTTTCATTTATTGACTTGTCGATTTTATATTCAAGCATACCGAATTTTCATATGTAATGTCATTATTAGTTCCCTTGCGTCCTTTTACCAGTGAATATACTGAAATATCTTTGAATGTACTGAACTTAAACTCAGTTGAATAATCCTACAAATTGTAGAACTTACTTTAATGTTATGAATGCTGTTACAACTTAATATTCAATCTTTGATTTTTGAAAACAAACTTTCTCTCCAAAAGTCTTCATTTTCCCGCCGCCAAATGAGCAGTGCATTCAATTTGTTTCTTCTCAACGCCAAAATCAACGCAATGATTTTAGGCTTAATATTTTTTCGGCCGATTGTTTTAAACGATTCTGTTTATTTTCACAATGCTTGATGCATTTAAAATCAAACACTGTTAATTAATTGATCTTTCCGAATCATTTTGAAGTACTTTCGAAATTAAATAATATAGAATATAGAAAATTAGAAATTTCTAATATGTATTGCTTATTCTAACTTATGTAAACAAATCATGCATTTTGCGTTGTTACAATTGGTTTTAAAAATTCAACGTTACATAATTTTTTGACCAATTATTTAAAGTAATTATCATGCTGGAATATTCTAATTGGTATGGCAATTCATTCGCGTCCCTTGGGTTGCGAGTTCGAACCCCACGTAAAGAAAGGAGAATGGAAAATTGCCTGGAAATTCGATTTCTATTTTTTCGCTTAATGTTGCTACACTGTCATATTTCTATACATATTTATATTAATTGTAATTATTAAATGGCCAAACATCCCCGAAAAAGTATTTGTAGTTGTCACGATATTATTACAGGAATTAAAAATGTATTCTGAAAGTCATTACCAATCATGACAAAAAATATAATAATAAAAAATATCATTTTTTACGAATTGTTTTCTTATAGGATTAAATTTAACTCGTATTACGACACAGAAGAAATATAAATTTCAGAATTGTGAATTATGACCACCCAGAAGAATTACGATTTTCAGAATTATGAATTATTACCACCCAGAAGAATTATGATTTTCAGAATTAGGAATTACGACCATCCAGAAGAATTATGATTTTCAGATTTGTGAATTATGACCACCCAGTAGAATTATGATTTTCAGAATTATTAATTACGACCACCCAGAAGAATTATGATTTTCAGAATTGTGAATTACGACCACCCAGAAGAATTATGATTTTCAGAATTAGGAATTATGGCCACCCAGAAGAATTATGATTTTCAGAATTAGGAACTATGACCAGCCAGAAGAATTTGATTTTCAGAATTACGAATTACGACCACCCAGAAGAATTATGATTTTCAGAATTATGAATTATGACCACCAAGAAAAATTATGATTTCCAGAATTATGACCACCCAAAAGAATTATGAATTATGATTTTTATTCATATGAAGAATTATTATTATTATGAATTTCGATTCCCAGAAGGTAAGTTGAAAATTCTTTACTAATATAGAAACCCTTCTTCGTGCTGCTTCTGCATACGGTTTGATAGAAAAGCTAAGGGAAACATAAATAAGAACCAGTTTCTGTTTTCAGAGTCCAGATACTTTAAGGAATCGCCAAGGAGTTTGAGTCCAAAAGGCCATTTTTAGATATTGTCCCAATCTTCCAGTCTTGGAGGATTTTCTCCTCATTGAAGTGGAGATAAATAGACCACAACCTTGCTTTTTCTACTAAAAAATTTAGCACCAAACCATTGAACTTACGATTTCCCATTCACGTTCTCTAGACCAACCAGTAGAAGAGCAGTAACTAAGTAAGGTATATTTTCATTTCTTTAAATAATAAATAGGTCAGAAGAATTTGAGTTTTTCAGATTTAAAATTGTTTTTCTTTGCTTCATTTACCAAAATTTGTTAGTTTTAATTTGAAAACTGTAAACATTTTATTTCATCTGCAACTCACTGAAAAAAAAAAGAAATTTTGAAATGCATTTTTATTTTGTGTTTCAATTATGGCATTTTATATAATTCAATAAAATCTCTTTCCGTGAATGAAATTCAGAAACAAAACTTACCATAAAAATAACTTTTCTATACATAGAAAGTATTAGAATGCTTCAGTTTGAAGATACACTTTTTGAAAATTTTAATTTTGTAGCATTTTTTTCGATTTCATTGATTTGGGTTTTTATCTCTTCTACAGAATTTGGGATTGTTAAATTGATTTATAAAGAAAACGTGAAATATATATTTTTTAAAATTTAAAATATATAGATAAGAATGAAAATTGGCAGAAGCCATTTTGTACAAGTTCTTTGTATCACGTATACAAATTAATATCATTTTTTAAGTTAGTTTGAAATTAATTTGAAATATAATTTGTATATCAATACGATTCATATGTAATTAACCACTTAACTTGCTTGCCCGTATACCGTACGCACATAGATTTATCGAATTTTGATAGTTGTAAACAGATGATAAGCCATTCATAACAATTATAACTCAACAGTAAAATGACTTCTAATACGTAGATAAGTTTTCGATGGATTTCTATTTGAATCAAAGCATGAAAATATTCCCAAAATAGAAGGTGGCATCTTATTAGATAGTAAAAAAAAGCAACTGTTAAGTGGTTAGTATAATTAGTTGCCGAGTTTTAGATTATATCAAGATTCTTAAGCTTTATTATATACACCAAGATTTCTTTAAATTGGTTCTTGCCCATTTGGTACTTACCCATTTTTAGATTACAAAATAATCTACGAGTATATAATAAGTTCACATGAGGATTTTTAGATTAAGCAGGTATTACAAATGTGAACTACCAATAGCCAAGTTAGGCATTATTTTCATTTTTTATAATTCATCATAGAAGCCAAACAATTAAACAAGTACTTATCCCTTTAACGGTCTAACTGCACCTTCGCCTTGGCACAGTGGCAGCGCGTCTTCCCTGTGATCTGGACATCCCTGGTTCTGGCATAGTTGTTGCTCCATGTACTATTTGTAAGGTGCATGAATGTTCCGTCCTGTAAAAGGGGGCTGTGCAAGTGAATGTGAGGTATGAAATAGTTATGTCGCACTCTTGGCCCTAGTTGGCGATACTGAAAAACAAGAGCCACTTATTCGGCTTAAAATCGCTGACGGCCGTCACAGCGCTTGTCCATGGCAAGTGCCATTAGTAACAACAAGATCATCTTTCTAATTATAAAGGTTCTCAAAATAGAACCCTCCATTCGATTCGATCTTAAGAACGTATCCGTATTCAAGCCAGTGATAAATGAAAGAACAAAAAATTTTCTTTCAAATTGAATATGAATATTTTGATAATTAATAAGTGTCTTCGTAATATCATTATTATAAAGATAATTATTCATAATAAAGATGACAAATTATATGTTAATCTATTTGGATAATTTTTACAATCATACATTATTCCTTTATAACTATTTTGATGGCATTATGAAACTGGAAAATATAGTTGATTATCATCTGATAAAAAATAAAGAATTTTGTTTTTTTAATAGCATTTGGAAAAAAATCAAATTGGGATATTTATCCATTACATTTAAATATTAGTCGAAGTAAATGCATATTCTGCAAAATGCATTATGATATTAAAGATTGATTATTCTGTTCAGACTAAGAAATGAGTGCAAGAAACAGTTAGAAACACTTTATAGCTATATCAACCCATTTTTCGCAATTTCCACAGAAACTACTCAGAGCTGAATCTAACCTTTCTAGAAAAACATTTAGAACAAAATTAATGATCAACGCGAATCGATTCCCTTTCGCCTCGCTACACTTAAACACCATTAACAACAACCTCTCGGTGTCATTCTGTTTCATTTCTATTTCCCAAAAATAAACTCATAAAGAATTGATGAAATCTTAAGCACCGTGTTTTTCAGAAGCGGATAAAAAACACACACACAGGAACTCACACACAAGTAAAAAATAATAATAACGAGTATAAATAAAGCAAACGGAAACAATGGGCATAAAACAGGAAATCATGAAATAAAGCAAAAAAAAAGTAAAAAATGTGATCGTGAAGAAAATGTTATTGGAAAAGGAAAGGGTATGATCTTGACTGAAACAGCTGGAATGAAGATGCAAGCTGTTTCCACAGGGGTTGAAACAGAACAAAAGAACATTTCAAGTGGAAATAAAATTTCAAGTAAAAGAGCTCGGTTGAATTATTTGTTATGCAGCTTGTTCGCTATTATTCCTTTATGAACGCAGCGAAAGTAAATAACGCAATAAGCTTAAATTCATATTTATTTTTAAACCTTAATTTATATACATTTGAATGCATTTTCTTTCTGATTCCAAAAGCTATTGGTTATGCTAAAGTTTTAAATAACTTTCCTTTATATTTTTACGTCTTCTCAATTCCTGATGATTAAAGATGTTTGAAAATGGAATGGTATGAGGAATTCAATTAATATTTTAGTTTGATCAAACATTTTAAAATATATAAATCAATATTTTTTATAATGTTGTATTCAGAAAAGTTTTCTAATTTAGAATTTTGATGATTGTTTATGATTATGATTAATTATTTTTTCATTAAAACTAAAATGCATGTATTAATTTTAGTGAATAATGTTACATTTTTAACGTAGCGGGTTCAGACTGAAAGGAATTTACTTGAGGAGAGCACAAACAAATTTATTTAAAGCTATTTTTCAAGCATTTACAGGATGATTTGATAAAACAAAACGAGATAAACACAATCCATCAGTCAACAGTCACTTACAGCGTAAATACAAGCCTTACGCACACTAAACACAGACTGCAAGACATATATCGTACAGCACAGCAAACAATAAATCACAGTGAGTTAAATTATACAACGTTAACAGCAAAATTAAACACAGTTCACTAATAACAAGTGAGAAAAATGAGCATCTCATACAACGAGTCGCTACTCTTTCGAGAGGAATTTTCAAATTGTGGCAACCCATCCCTTATATAACCGAACGAGCGAGTCCCAAGAAGCACGCAAAACTTTGAAAAACGACGTGAACGATCTCGGGCTATCAGAATATTCTTTTCACCAAATTAACTTGGCTGGCGCCAAGTTCTTCGTCAACCGTCATCAACAATCTCTCTTTCGGTGCCCTTTCGCGGTGCTTACCCCGCTTGTAACAATATTTTGAATTTCTTTTAGGTTAATTCCGTTACAGAATGGTTTTTCGTTATTACATGATTTTGACAATTTTGTCGAAAGTCTGCAGCTTTGATTAAAAATGAATTTTGTCTTTGCATCAATATAATACAAATAAGACTATTCTGAAAAAAAAAAGTATTTTTTTGTTTCTTTAATCTTATTATTATTCGCTAATCCTAATTTCCCCTAATTCCTCAATTAGTATTATGTTAATTAACTAATATTAGATAATTAATTAATCGTTTGGCTTCCTGGTACAGAGGAAACTCATCTTTCCCTTGACATGGGCGTTCGAGTTTGAGTCCCGGTCAGTGCATGGTTATTATTCTATATACTATATGTGAGTTGTTGAATGTGCCTCTGTGAAAAAGGACTGGAAAGCGAATGTGTGCATGTTATTCTCTTATGAGCTAGAAGTGATACTTCTGTCCTCGGATGCTTAGGGGTCCCTATCTTCAGAAGCTACTGCACCCCCTCTTTCCATTGTAAAGCGGACACGAGATAAGTATCACTTAATTAATCAATATTACAGTATACGCATAAGAGTAATAACGGAACTCCTGTCACGGGAATTAAATGTAAATCAATCATTAATTTGTCAATAAAATTTTAAAATATAAAATTTTTGTCCCAAACATGCTCATACACGACACAACTAATTTTAAAAAATTCAGTAGTTCAAAAAATACTTTAAAAATATATGAATGTAATCAAATTAAATTCAATTCCCCAAGAAACTGCTTAAATGTTCCAATTCAGAGTGCCGTATACCTTTTGTGATACAATTAAACGATTAAAAAAATTCGAAATTAAATAAATTGAGTTTTTATAAAATATTAAATTGCTTACATTAACTCAAATTTTATTCAATGAATCATCATAAAATAAAACGGGATTAAATCGTCGGAAAAAGGTTAAAAAAATCACAGACTATTCAAATAAATTAATTGGATTCATACTGCATTAATCGTTTGGATAAACAATCTGAATAGCATTGCGATGAATTTATTTTTAAAAATGAGATAAGTAAAGAGATTAAAGATTAAATTAAATAAACTCACTATCAAATTTCAAATCATTTTTATCTTTTTCAACGAATTAAAATTTCGAATACATATTTCTTCAATATTTATTTTGTGTTAATATGAAAAGTAATTTTAATGTAGAATAGAAAGGATTATGACAATATTTGCTCAAATCATACCCAATTTTTTAACTTTAAATTTAATGGGGGATAGAGGGAGGGGATAAAAAATTATGTATTAAAATTGTAAAACTAAAACTAAAATATATGAAGTAGCGATATTATTTTCTTATATTTAATATCTTTAAATGCTTATTTTTATATTTATTTAAATATTTTTTCAGTTACATTTTTCTTACTATGGTGCATGATTTGGATTAATTTATAATTATGAATCAATAACATTTGAAATTTAACACCCTACTGTAAATTTAAGACACTACTTTTACATCATTGTTTTATGAATGGAAAAATATAAATAAAACGAAATTGTAAATGTACCTGCAAATTTATTTGCGTTTCCTTAATTTCGAGGAATTAGAACACATTAGGAATGTGCCACAAATGCACACAAAAAAATTCCAATTGCAATGCATTTTTATGTGTTAAATAAAGATATATGAAAGGTTGTAACAGTCATTCAAACTAAATGTAACTAAGGATATTACAGATAATTAAAATGTGCATTTCCTTATACGATATTGCTTTGTAACGTCTCCCTTTTACAAATAGGATGCATAATGATTTCTATAGCTAAGCTGTTTTGCTTAGTTAATTGAAAGTGAGTTATTTTTGAAAAATTAGAATAGGTAATATTAATATATATATGGCTTGAACCAATTCATTTTTTATTAAAAAATAGAGTACGAAAAAATATAAATACAAAAAATATCTGTTTCAATAGTTACTAACTGTTTTCGGAAAATTAAATTAGATTTCTCTATGATTATTGTTTGAGTAAAATATGTCGACGAATATAATCCAAACATATATTAAAGGCTTTCTCAGCCAGTTATGTTTCAAAAAATAAGAAGTAACACAAAAGTCATTTTAGGTAATTAAACACATTTATATTTAAGTATCACAGAAAGATATATCTATTTTGAATACACAAGCGAGAAGAAAATGTTTAAAATTTTTATAACGATAATTGTGAATAAAAATTACATTGGTTATTTTTTAAATATTATTAACTAAAGGTTCAATTTTTTTTTCTGTCACTAGAAACAAATAAGATTTTTGCTTTCTATACTTAATGTCTGACGATGTTGTGATAGCTGTCGAATCATGCAGCTTTATTTTGATTATTCATTTTGGCCGAATGAGAATAACTTTTTTACCGTTAATTGTTAAATTTTAATACTATAATTGGTGTATTTTAATATTATAATTGTTACACTGTAATATTACATTATTCGAAGACGTATTACAGAAAATAGACGTGGGGAGGCACCGTAATTGGAACCATATTGCGTTTGTTTCACTGCCTGATGATGTTATCGCCGTGATCTGATCATTCAGTTTTCAATTGATCATTCATTGTGACAAGAGAGTAATTTAGTTGCAGTTAACTGTTACATACAAATAATATAAGGATTCAAATTTAAAGTGGGCACAATTTTAGTAATATGCAATAATAAGTTTTACGTGTCGTTCAAAAAATTTAGGTCTTATTCTTTATATTAATGGATATTATATATCAAAAACAATATAATTTTCTATTTATCAAGAAAATATAATTCAAAGCAATTATTTCTTAATTAATAAATACTTTTTATTAAAATATTTCAATGTTACTGAGAAAACACATTTATATTACAAAATAAATGTTATATACCAAGTTCTGAAACATCATCCATTTAAAAAAATAATCTCTAACTTTATTGAGTTAATAAATTGATAATTTTTAATTAGAATATGTGTGTGATAAATCGTATATAAAAGAATCATCATTTATTTACTCGAACCGGAATAAATATTTCCCCTTCAAACATAGATCCAAGATTCAGAAGAGCTAAAATGAATGACTCTTACTCCAAACCTAGAGCACCGACGTAATTTTTAGTAGATCCGAAGAAAACCAACAAACTCTTCAAGAAACACACACGGAATGAATATCCAACGTTTTATTCTCTTCAGAAGGAACAAACTTTTCAAGAACTTCATGCTTTTCCAAGAAGAACTTCTCTCAATCCTTTAACTTCGAACCTCGTACACAATTTTTTTTTAAATCTTCGTCCGCCATAACTTTTCCCGGAGTCAGTGATGAATGAAACTTCGACTAGACCTTTGGATTAAGAAGTATGGATTATCTCAGAGGCGTGACAGATTTGAAATGAATCAAATTCACTCTCTGCTGGGCACTTTCTTCCCTCGTTTTTGATTTATGGCGGGAAGGTCTGGAACGAGAGATTCCGAAGAATAGAAATTAAGTGAAGTAAAGAAATTTTTTTTCCAATACTTTTCTTTCTACTTCATCGTGGAAAGTGCTTACGTGTGCGCAAGGATGTGAGGAAATCCATTCAATTCTCTCGAAGCGGGTAGATTTATAATTGTTTGAAAACTGTGGACATGGTTGGTGGGAGTTCCATCAGCAATTTTGATTTATGGGAATGTTGTGTTGCAAAAAAAGTTCTGGAAATGTTTTGTTGATTTCAGAATTTTCAAAAGTAAATTCATTCCAATATTTTCCAAATCATAAAAATGTTTAGTATTTTCACTTTCTCGCTTATGAAGTTTATTAAAGAAAAAAAGTCAATTATTAGAAATTTCAACTTAAAAGATTTGATGAATCTTTATATTATAGATTTCTCTGAATCTATGAGTCAATGCATTTCCTTACAATTCATAAGTTTTACATCAAATCTATATATCTATATTTTTGCATCAAATCGATATATTTATAATTGTTTGAAAACTTTAGACATGGTTGGCGTGAGTTCCATCAGCAATTTTGATTTATGGAAATCTTATGCTGTGAAAAAGTTCTGTTGATTTCAGAATTTTTGAAAGCAAATTCATTTAAATATTTTCCAAATCATAAAAATGTTTAGTATTTTTATTTTCTCGCTTATAAAATTTATTAAAGGAAAAAAAAATCAAATATTAGAAATTTCAACTTTTAGGATTAGATGAATCTTTATATTATAGATTTCTCTGAATCTATGAGTCAATGCATTTCCTTACAATTCACAAGTTTTACATCAAATCTATATATCTATATTTTTGCATCAAATCAATATATTTATAATTGTTTGAAAACTTTAGACATGGTTGGTGTAAATTTCATCAGCAATTTTGATTTATGGGAATGTTATGTTGAGAAAAAAGTTCTGGAAAAGTTCTGTTGATTTCAGAATTTTCAAAAGTAAATTCATTTCAATATTTTCCAAATCATAAAAAATGTTTAGTATTTTTGCTTTCTCACTTATGAAGATTATTAAGAAAAAAAAAGTCAATTATTAGAAATTCCATATTTACGGATTAGATGAATGTTTATATTATAGATTTCTCTGAATTTATGAATCAATGTATTTCATTACAATTTGTCAGTTTAACATCAAATTTATATATTTCTAGAGAAGAAATTCTAAAAAAAAATATTTTAGAAAATGGAAAGGTACATATTGGATTAAGTGTTTTGGGGTATTTCAATTATGAATTAAAAACATAATTGAAACTCTAACATTTTCCAAACAATTTTGAAAATTACTATTGAACAAAATTAGTTTTTTAGGGTTTTAAAATTCATAAGTCATTTTTATTAATGAAAGAAATTTTATTTTCGTGTAATTCTTTTTTTAATAAAAAAAAAACAAATAATTTTAACATTAATAGTTCATTCTTACAGTGAAATTTATATCATTTCAATTGTTTAATCAAATATATAATTGTTTGATTTTCTTGCATTGTTAAAAGCGATGGATAATATATTTTATTTACCATTGGTAATAAATAATAAATAACACAAATTACATGAATAATAAAAGAAATGGAGCAATAGTAATTCGAAAGATAATACATGACCTGAAAATAGAGTACTTGGATATTTTAGTTTTGAATGTCATTTGGATTGCATGAAACAAAGGTCCATTAAGAACCTTATATACAATATACAGCATTATTAAATAATGTTATTAAAATAATACATAATAAATATCGATGTGTCAGACTTAGAAATAAATAATAAATCATAAAAAATTATTATGCAGAAAAAAAATATTTGAATGAAATCTAAGCACATTTTTAGTAAGTTGTATAACAATTTATTCCATTTTATTTGCAATGTCTTTATACATTTTAAAACCTTAAATATTCTCTTTCCCTATTTAAAACTGAGACAGTCCTTTCGTTTCGCGTCCTTAACAAACTAGAATAACACAATTGTCAAGCTTTAACAGGTCTCGACAAACTTTCCCAAGGAGCGCTTGAATCAATCAACGTAATTTCGGCGGTGCTTAACACATTTGTTTGGGCTGTCGAAGTTTCCAAAGAAACAAACGCCATTCACACGTCTATATCCTCCAGTCAGGACAACCTTTTCTCTCTCTGCAGTAAATTACTGAGGGCGAGAAAGAGAGAAAAGCACAAGTAATGACTTTGACACCGACGCCTTTTAAATAATCTCGTAAGTGGGAAAGTGTTGAGAGGGCCTGGGTTTTCCAAAACGGAAATGCTGAGTTAGGCTCCCTGAATAAGTTAATTTTCGGGGAGCTTGGACTCGAAAAGTTTTCTGCCTCGCAAGAACACGATCCGATTTAACGAGAGATGTAAATTTCTATTAAGGGGTTCCCTAGGAATGCGAAGCAATTGAATCCCTTGGCGTTGCCATGGTTGCAAGGCAGCTGCATTTTGGCTGGCATTGTAAGAAATGAGAGGGTTGAAGACTAATGGATAACTGTTGGTGGTAAAGTTGGTTGAGTAAGAGTAGTTGGTTAGTTGCTTCCTTTTTTCTGTTAGTTCTTGGAGGCATTGTCATGATAATACCTTTCCGCCCTCTGTATCTAAGAATTCAGATTTTCAAATTAGATTTCATCTCAACTTTCCGTTGAAAGTGTTCGATTTGATTATGTATACAGTAAATGGTTTTAGAATATCGAATGTTGCATTCGGAACTGGATGAATATCGGATGTGTTTGTAATATTTATTTTTATTCGTTACCGAAACTATTCGAGTTTGAAAGCTTTTCAAATGGCATGGGGGAATAAAGAAATGTGTTCATGTGTTTTTATTTAATGAAATTTATTCGATGATTTATTTTAATACTCTCACACACTTGTATTATATCCATTATTTCTATTACAACTGTATTCATAAACTCTTTGACTTTGCTGAACTAATCTAAGTGTTTGTTATGGTAAATGGAAAAGTTTGTTCTGTAAATGTAATCAAATTCTGATTTTTTTTTCAGGTTAGCTTTTAAGGTTTTAAGAGATTTCATTATTGATATGTCTGCTACCTAATATGAGACGTCTAGCGATCGAATTTCTAAAAGTTATGTTGAATGTTAGGATGATCTCGATTGATTAAACACTTTTAGTTTAATGTATTGGTACTTTTAAAGGTTTTTTTATGTTCAAATATTCGTTTTAATAGTTATAAGATATTTTTAGAAGTTATAAGTTTTTTTTATATAAGTTATAAGTTTTTAGAAGTTATAATATTTTTAGAAAAAAGTTTCTTATAAAAGTTTTGTTTTTAGTTTTGCGATAAGGTTTAGCATAAAAAGCAAAGTAAGTATATTGTTTAGATTTGCAAAAAAGAGGGATTGTGTGTTTAATTTTAGAAATTTATTTCAAATATTGTTCAGATATTTCAAATGATTTATAATTTCAATTCGATAAGTGACTTAACAATTGGATTAATAATATATTTTCATGTAATTAAACTGGTGAATAATGAAATAAAGGGCATGTATATCTTCTTAAAATTAATTATTTAAATAGGGCATTATTCCTAATGATTAATATGAGTAAAATATACACAGAGAATATGAATAATAATAAAAAGAATAGTTTTTTTCAATTTGTTTTTTTTTAACTCTTAGGGAATTTATTTACATTAAATGGATGAATGCATCATCTATACTTTATTTACAACTATTACTATCAATGTTTGAAAATATTTCTTTAAATTAAATTTGTTTTATAAATATACAAAATATTTTAAACCAAGTTTTTGAATTTCTTTACAAATACTGATTTTTTTCACTCGTTTTATTTAATATATATGATAAATACAATTAAATAATCTTTGTTTCGCCTGTTAATACATTTATTCATATTTTACAAGGTATTTAAAAAATTCATCCAGTTCAAGAAAGTTGAAACATAATTTTTTATGTAACTATTTGCAAGTGAAATTTTTCATACACGCACATCATGTATTAGATTTTTTTTTAAATGTTTTTTGTAGAAAAATAAAAAAATAAAATATTTACATTTGGAAAATAGTTCCTTTATAGAAATTTGTTTGGAAGAATAAAAAAAAGTAATTTATTTTTGAAAATGGTTCTTTTAATGATATTTTTTTAATTCAGTTTTGTGATAATACTCAGTATAAAATGAAAAGCAATTTAAATGTATACTGATTATATTTGTAAAAATATAATATATTTTAGCTTCAGAAATCTGTTGAACAATCTCATGGATATAATATATTAGTTTTTTTACATTATTTAGAAAATGAGAAAGCAGTAATATTTAAAAATTGATTTGATATAAATAAAGAAATAATTAGTTTTGTTTGTTTGCTTAAAAAACGCTAATAGTCACATTTTAAATAATTTTTTTTAAGATTTGGTTCATTTACTTCCATTTTAATCAAATTTGCAAGAGTTTTTCTACCCTACAAATTTTTAACCCTCCTCCTTTTGAATATTTAAGAGTGTAATGATCATTTTAATTTATAAAAATGATAAATTTTAAATTATATTCAATCAAGAAATTGCGATCTGATTGAGACTTTTGGTGGTATCAGGACTATTAGCGTCACCTGAAATCCCTCAACATAAAGGTGCAAAAACATAAAA
>JAOUZG010032859.1:8295230-8333157 GCA_026289955.1 Argiope argentata | reverse complement strand
ATATATATATATATATATATATATATATATATATATATATATATATAAGCATAAAACATACTCTGTAAAGAGGAAATATATAGTGTAATGAAATAAATAAAACAAAGAACAACATGCATAAGTATCAATATTACAATAAATAACTAATAGTAAATAACAAAAAATAAATAAATAGAGCAAGAAATAGAAACAAATACAGTAGAAAACAATAAATACTTTTGGAATATATAAAAAGTGGTAAATGAAAATTATTTTAAGATAAACAAAACAAAAAAAAGTTAGACAAGCAATAAAATAAACGAAGAAAGCTATTCAATGAATAAATATATTTAAACGAGTCGTAGGTGGAATTAGTGAAGTTAAGCTACTTAGTTGAGCTCTGTTTCATCATCCCAAAATTAATATTTTAATATATTCTTTGTTTATTTTCTTTTTCTTTTTTTATTTGTCAATTATTATTTTATTTTACCTTTTAATATATACCCAATTTCACATTACACAGGCACAAGGTGACCATGTGGATTAGAACTTTAATTAAATATAGTCTTATTTCTTTCATTTTCACTGTAATAGTATTTTTGTCCATTCATATTTAGAATTATCAGTATCCCTTTTGCCATTTCATTTACTTAAAAAAATATATGTACCAGATACATACCGGCGAAATATGTTTTAAGCCGTAATTATCAGGCATGTCAAATCAAACAAATGATTCTCCGATAAAAAAATTCGAATGTCCTTCAGGAATACTTTTTACACATTTCAAATATTTCCAATGAATAACTTTAGTATTAAGTAATTCCCCTATTTCACAAACATCCATGAATTTTTTTATAAGTTTGCTGTTTTGTTTTCATTTCCCATTTTCTTCAAATATTTTATTTAAAAAACTAAAATTGAATAAACTATAATAAAATAATCTTTATGTATAAATATTTTCATCAGAAAACTAAAATATTACCTAGAAAAATTTCAAGAATTAAAAACAGATGGAATCTTAATTAACTTAGATAATTTATGAGATACAAAAGTTACAACTTGAAATTTGTGGACTTTTTTTTACTTCAAATTTTCTGAACTGGGATGGAGGTTTATTTGAATTTTCATTAAAACCTAATTAGAAAATTAATTAAGAGACTTTCAGGTTCAAAACTGTTTATTAACTTAGTAATGACCTTGATATTGTGTAGAGGTAAAAAAAAAATCGATGTTGTTTTTTTCATCTCTTTGTTATGTGACCAAGAAGAAAAAAGCATAAACTGAAGAATATTAAATTTAGGCTGGACTTCTGATAATTTCCAGAAAATGGTAAATAATAATTTTATATTTCTTTAAAATAGTCTGCTGTTGTTTTTTTTTTCAACAGTAAATTTCTGGAAAACCCAAGTATTACCATACATTTTGCTAATTATTTTCCGTCTCAGCAATTTTTGAACTTTTTCCTAATTAAATATGATGGAATCTTTAATTAATTTCACGATGTTTTAATTTAAGAATAAATATAACACCACCCAATTCCAAGGAATTTTGACGAAGTCTTTTTAATTATTTTGAAGATATATTTAGTTTAGAAAAAAAATGAAGATTCTAGAAAATAATCAATTTACTCATCTAACAATACAAAAAATATTTATAAAAAAAGAAACCCATATGAAAAAAATATTTGCGTAGATAGTACCTTGACAGTAAAATATGAAAGGCATAAGAAAAAGCAGAATTTTCTTTCTACTGCTTTTTTAATTGTTTGACATAAAATGTTATTTTTAGGTACCATAATTTGTTACATTATTTCGAATTTTCTTATTATTTATAACTAAACTTGAACTAATCATTGTTTACCATTATCAAATTGTACGAGGACTATATAACTTTATATATATATATATATATACGAAGTTTCTAACTACAAAGTATAAGAGTATTTCTTTGTTTCATATTTTTTCTAATATCAGTCATATAACCACACTGAATTAAAATACGAAGGAAAACAATTCTAAATCCGCAAAAAATATCCTTTTGGTATGCATTTTCAACAATAACATCAAAATAATATTGCGTCATATTTCGTATTTTTTTTGACAAATTGCCATTTTTCTTTATATTTTTTTTCATCTAATATGATTTAAAGTTTAAATTATTAGTTTGAAATTTGAAATAAAGTAAATGTGTACTATTTTATTGTACAGCAGTTTTTTTAGGAACCATGTAGACACATCTAGGCAAAATAATTAAAATATGTTGCTCAGCTTCATCAGTAAAAATATCTTAAGGAAGCAATAACCAATATTAGGTAATGAAATAAAATAATTCTAAACTAACATTTTTGGTAAAATGACAATTTTTTCAGCATATATTTGTTTTTTAATTACATTGTTTCGATTATATAAAGCATTTTTATGAAAAGTCAAAAACTCATATTCTTGTGCATAAAGAAACAGAATGAAAAAGTGTCCAAATTTTGTTCACTGTATACTTCAACTCACAAAATTTATTCCATTTCCAAAAAAACATATTTTTATTTAAAACAAGTTTTTTCCCCTTTGCTTTTATTCTTATTCTCCATAAGTCATTTTTTTCTTTTAATTCAACTCAACCAGATTTTTCCATATACCTCATGCTTACACAAATAAACATAAAAACTACCCCTTTTTACCTACCGTGGTTTACTTAAAAAATCCGCATAAACAAACACATAATGCGAAACATTTTTGCTGTTGCTTTGTTGTTCATTTTGCCCGGGCAAGGGAGCGAGTTTTTTTTTTCTTTCTCTGGAATTGGGATATGTGTTTACCAGGCCTGATTTAGAAACTCCAAGGGATTGCATTTGAAATTCAAAAATGGTAAACTATGAAACGAACTTTCAACCACGAGTGTACAAAAGAAAATCAGATTTGTGTTTCTTTCGCTAAAATACATCCGAGAAAGACAGTTACGTCTGCAAGGTGAACGCATTCACTCAACCTCCCGATAGTAAATTGTTACGCAAAAGAGAAAATTATTGAGAGTAACAGTTTTGCTTTTTCGTCTTGGAAAGAAATTTTTTATGCTTTTTTGCGTACCTAGTTTTCGACGTTCTTAAACAAATCATGGCTTAGATTTGTAGATTTTTTTGTTTTTTTCTCGGGACTATTTTACGAATCGATGTTCAAATGTAGTTTAAAAAGGGAGTCTTAAGATTATTTGAATCGAAATAAATATAAAAGACATTCTTAAATTATTCCAATAAAAATGTGCAATAAAAAATGCTACCATCTTTGCAACGTTTTTTTAAGACATTAGATGAATTCATTTTTTACGTGCATTCGGCTTTAGTTCATAGTGAAAATATATAAAAGAAAATTAGATATTTTTTAACGAAATGTTTATTTTTTTATTTTAATATGAGGCAGATAAGGTGAGTAAAGTTTAATGAAATTAAATGCAAGATCTTCTTTTAATATTGTTTTATTGGTGATTAATGCTTTTTTCCTTAGTTCTGTGCATTATTTATGATTTTAAGTAATAAATGTATTTAATCTATATTTATCTTCCATGTGTTTAATCTGACATAATATACCTAATATTAATAAAAAATATATGATAAAAAAATGTGCAGTAAAAATAAATTTTTTTTTATCAAAAGCTCTATTTGATTTCTAATGAAACTGTATAAAAAACTGTATGAAAATATTGATTTATTCTTGGTTAAAATTTTAATTAAAAAATAAATTATAACACTGAGATTTAATGGAATAACAAAAAATATTTTTTAAATAAAAGTATTTTAAAGTAATTTTTCAAAAAAATATTTTGACTAAAATAGTTTATAAAACTCTTGACTTAATGCTAAGCTTTAATAAGCATTGATAGAAAGGTTTCTAGCGAGTTTTTTTTAATAAGTTATCATTTTTAATTAATACACAGGTGTTTATTTTTTGATGCGCATAATTTATGGCATTGATTGTTAAACAGGTAATACATATTCACCTCTTTTTTCAATTCAAAATTTGGGCTTGATTTCGTTAGTTTTTGTTCAAATGATCGTTTTATTTTATGTTTAAAAAAGGAATTTTTGCATTGACACTATCGTTTTCAGGTAATCTGAGCCAATAAGTCAATGTTCTAATCAGAAATTTCTCTATCTTTTCTATCAATCTCATGAATTGAAAAAAGTATTTGAAATCTCTGACAAGAAAAAAGTAAATATTGTTATTAATTAAAGGGGAATATTTATTTTTTGTTCAATCTCAATAACATTAGAGATATATTTCCGGTAGTTGTCAAAAATATTTCCTTCTATTTTGTCTTGGTATTTGTTATATTATTTCACATGATCTTATTATTCATGTAACTATGATACATAAAAATAGCACAAATAAAAAACATATTTCAGAGTAAGCACATATGTAAAATATATCTCGATTTCCGATTGGTCATATATTTGATCTTCTGTTTTTATCCATATACTAAGACATAAAGATGAGTAAAATAAAACATTACTATAAAAAGTGCTGCACTAGTTAAGATATATAATCCCTTATTTCGGAGAAAAGATCAAATTTTAAAATAGAGAAACGAAGTAATTAATTGTAAATAATCACAGAGTTAGTTACCAATTTACGACCAGGGCCTCAATTATTGAAAGACTTCTCACGTCTTGATTTTTTATTGAAGAATTAAAAGAATTGAAGAATTCAAAGTATTCCATGTATTTTATTGAAGAATTCAGAGTAATCACATATGTAAAATATAACTAGATATCCGATTGGTCATATATTCGATCTTCTGTTTTTTTTCCATATATTAAGACATAAAGATGTGTAAAAAACACATTACTATAAAAAGTACTACATTAGTTAAGATATATAGTCTCTTATTTCTGAGAAAAGATCACATTTTAAAATGGAGAAACTAAGTATTTGAAGACTTAATCACAGATTTAATTACAAACTTACGACTAGGACCTTAAATATTTAAATATTTCTCCTGTCTTATTTTTTTATTAAAGAACTAAAACTATTATATAATGGGAAAAATCTGTTTTTAAAGAAAATATTATTTTTATTCTCTTTTTCCATGACTTGAAGAAGAACTAAATTCCACAGAGGCGCTCGCTATAGGACTACATGCACAGATACCTCTTCTGTCAAATTTAGAACAGGAAAATGCGATACGTGAGACAAATGGTACATTGCAAAGTCTGAAACATTTTTATTCCCTACCGCTTTACGACTCGTGCTTGGATGGATGATTTTGTTGAACTCTATCCCAAAACTCATATATCTGGTCCTGAGGGCCTCTTACTGGACTTTCGACTGTTCAGAATCTCTACAACTCTGTCTACTAAAAATAATTCTGTCAATGAAAAATTGAAAAATGTCACTTTCGCTGCTATCATTTTAGGCCTTTCTTCTTACATTGTGAACGAATATTTCTCATTAAACAATAAAATTAATAATAAAAGTGATAAAATAATAATTTCTCATTAAACAATAAAATTAATAAAAAAAGTAATAAAATAATAATTTCTCATTAAACAATAAAATTAATAATAAAAGTAATAAAATAATAATTTCTCATTAAACAATCAAATTAATAATAAAAACAATGAAACAATAATTTCTCATTAAACAATCAAATTAATAATAAAAACAATAACTCAATTAATTCTCATTAAACAATAAAATTAATAATAAAAACAATAACTCAATTAATTCTCATTAAACAATAAAATTAATAATAAAAACAATAACTCAATTATTTCTCATTAAACAATAAAATTAATAAAAAAACAATAAATCACTTATTTCTCATTAAACAATAAATAATGGTTTTCGAGAGAAATAAGAATAATATATTTATTTTAAATGAGTAAGCATTCATTGAGTATAGTTTCGTGAAATTAAATTAGATTTTTGGACCATCTTATTTAGGATAAAATTAATAATAAAAAATAAAACAATAATTTATTATTAAACAATAAAATTAATAATATTAAACAATAAACAACAATTTCTCATTAAACATTAAAATTAATTATAAGAAACAATTAAACCACTATTTCTCATTAAACAATAAAATTAATAATAAGAAACAATTAAACAACTATTTCTCATTAAACAATAAAATTAATAATAAAAAATTAAAAAAAAACAATTATTTCTCATTAAACAATAAAATTATAGTTTTAGAGATAAATAAGTATAATATGTTTGTTTTAAAAGAGTAAGCATTCATTGAGTACAGTCTCGTGAAATTAAGTTAATTTTTTGGACCATCTTATTTACAATAGAATTTTCAAGCCCAGAATACAGTACATACCAAACAATTTCGAAGTTTCAGCTTTCCATTGTTTTAGTATTTTAGAATGTATAAACAAAAAAAAAATGCTGATAAATTTAAAAATATGCAATGAAAAGTGTGTGGGGGGGAAGTGAAATTCTGTTTCCGAATATTATTGCTTTAGAAACTAACATTTGTCATATTAGACATTAGAGTTCGGATTATGTTCTACAATTAGTATAATTTTCAACACAAATTCCCCCGTATTGGCAATAATTGAAAATATAGTATGAGTACCTCAATTATTTTCTCAGAATCCATTTATTTTAAAATATCTGAAAATAAATAATAAAATCCCCTGAATATTTTAAATTTATAATTTTCTTGGAATTATCTAAAAAAGGAAAGAAAACAATTTGCAAAAACCAATACAGAAAGAAGAATTTATCTACTAAGCACTACACCTTAGTTAATAGCAAAAAGCGCATTTTCTTCTCATAATTAAATCTCTTTTTATTGTTCAGGATATTTCATAAATCTGTGAAAAGCACGTACTTGGAAACGTTTCAATTTTTCATCTCTTTATACCATTACTTTCTACCGATCATCTTTTTATCATAGTAAATCCATACATCATTGCTTTTAAAGCATGTTTAAAACATGATGGATATCGAAGGAGAAAAAAAAATTATGATAGCAATGCATAGAAATGATTTTACATCGCGATATAAAGAAAGAAATTCAGAAAGAAACTTAAAAACTTTTTTCTAATTAAAATGCTGTGACAGAATGCCAGATTTTATAAAAGCATTAAATCTGATAAAGAGCTTAACTCTCAGTGAAAGGCAATGCTTTTATGCAAAATTATCGTTTTTATTCAAATTTCTGTTTACCGGATGAGAAGATTTCATTTTATTATAAATAAATGGCTTTGCAGTTAATATTTTTTTTTTCCTTTTTTACATTCTGGTACAAAAAAAAAGAATCTTTTCCTGAATGGAGCGATCAATTTGCATTATTTGTAGTTTATATTTTAAAAAAATATGCTTTAGGCAAAAAAGAACTTCCAAAAATAAAAGTAAAATTCACAATAACTATAACATTTTTCTTTTTAAAAATATGAAATTGTTTCTTTTTAAAAATGTAAAAATAAAATTGCTCTTTTTAAAAATAAAAAAATAAAAAAATATTTTAAAAAATAAATTTGTTCTATGGAAACATTTCTCATTTTTATTTCTTTTAAACAGTAATAATATTTAATAAATTTTTATAACTTTCTCAGTGTAGCTTTTAATAATAAATTAAGAGTAAATATTCTTTTTTGTAAGGTTTTTAATTGCTATTATAAACTTTCATGCGATTAATTGTAATTTCATTCCGAGGCATAAATGACATCTTTTTATCTATAAGAAAGAAATAACAAATATTTGAATTCATTTTCAAACATCCCTGCCGTTTTCGAGGGTGGAAGTAACCCTTGAGAATGATGCTACTATTTAAGGATAAATAGACAATTCAGTTTTGATTTTTTATTCATTGAAATTTCAAAATTTTTGTTCTCGAATGTCTATGTATTTTGATCAATAATATGTTTTAATATTTAATTAAAGAAAAATTAGAATTTATTTAATACTTATATTAATGTAGAAACATTAATATGAATTAATTACATTAATATTCATCTATAATGAATTTAGTTTGAAGTATATAGCACACATTGTTGATTTTCTTTTTTGATACCAGAAAAAATGTTTCTAAGAAAAAGTGTTTCTGTAATAAAAAAATTTATCAGTGTCATAAAAAAACTCAAAAAAAAAACAATGTTGTTAAAAATATTTAAGCGACGAAAATCATTTTAAATACTGGAAAAATTATCCAAATTTGATATCTTTTGTCATCTAATATGTTTAAATAAAATCAATCAAACATTAGCTCTAATCGTAATGCTGTCAAAGCAAATATTTTTAAATGATACCTCAGCGTTTTAAATCATATTATTCATTTTATAATGCCTTAAAATACATTAAGAAATAGTAAGATATTTAAAAAATATATTTGATATTTTTTCATCTAAAATGTTTGAATAAAATCAACCAAACATAATCTTTAATCTGAATTTTGTAGAAAGAATTATGTTTTATATTGATACCTTAGCGTTTTAAATCTTGTTATTAGTTATGTTTATAATGTTTTAAATTATATTAAAAAATGGTGAGATATGTTTAAAAGATGAAACTTATTTTCAAAAGTTTCTTAAGTTAATAATATTTCTTATCAAAGAAAACAAATTCAAAAAAATAATAATAGTAAAACCATACAAAATCCGAATGAATTTTCAAATTATTCGTTGCTGTCTTGTGTAAAGCATTATGACAGATAATTAGTGAAAGCGTTAAATGATTTCAAAAATATATTAAAATAAATTTTGTTGCAAAAATAGATAAATTAGTCAGATAATATTGGTAAAACTTGAATATAAAGTAGTGAACATTATAATTAATTTAGGAATAGTGTGTCTCAGGTTGAAGTTCAAAGTAAAATCTTCGCCAAGGCATTTCTGGACCAAAGTAAATTTTATTTCAAGAATAGAATCGTTCCTATTTATTTAATCTTATCGAAAAACGATTTCAAGGGTTGAAGGCTAACAGCTTCTGTGGAAGATGAAATACGGTCCTTTTCTGACCTGTGTTATACCACCGAGGTGTGACTACTGCGTTTACATCATTCAGGAAACCGATGACACTGGGAGTAGAGGAAGAAAAAAAAAACCTTCCGTAGATCTTTTTGAGTTTTTGAATAAAAGATTAGTTCGACCCTCCCAGCTCTGAATTCAACCCCTGTACCCTGTTTACTTCAACTTCTGCAGCAAAAAATAAAATGATGAAAAAGAAGAAGAAAAAAATATTGCAATTCTGCCGAGCGGTGGAAAAAGGAATCAAGAGGTGGTGAGAAAAGAATATATTAAAATATTTTTCCATTCTCAAAAAGGAGGGAAGATCGTTTAAGTTTGGAAGTCTGTGTTCATATTTTTCTGTCGTTTTGCGTCCCCTGGGACGTTGCTGGCCCAGGACGGTGCTGCGAGTCCCAGAATCCAGATCGTTTATTATTATTATTGCCATTTCTTTTTCTTGCATTCAGAAAAGGAAGTACAATCTCAGACACAGAACTTGTTCAATTTATAACAGCAAAGAAACTTGACTTTTGTTTGCCGAGATAATAATAGTTCTGGCCTGGATCTTCAACGCCGGAAGCAAATTGATTTTTTGGAGTTGAGAAGCCAAAATAAATTTCGATCGCTTATCGGGGAGAAATTTTGGACAAAGTATTGTGAGATGGTTTTGGATACCTCTCTCTCTCTCCATACCAGATTTTTTTTTCGATCACGACACTTATCTCAAGTTATTTATCGGGAATGTAATTTATTCTTAGAGAGAGGAGTTAGAAGCTTTCATTATTTTATTTTTCTTTGCGATCTATTTCGGAAAATACATAGAATCGGATCTGATGTACACGTGAATTTATCAAAGATCACTCCGCAGAGAAGATAGCGAAAGCTGATTCTATAAATTTTGTTAGAAAGAAACATTCATCGAATGACTCTTCTTGATCAAGTTGATTCTGATGAATTTATTTTTCCATACTTTTCAAACGAAACAATTTAATCAGCATTTATGTTTTTTTTATTTATGTGATTGTCGAACTTATTCATACACAAAGTGTAAAATGTGGATTCTTTTTATAAATGTTTTAATAACATCGTTCTATATTTTTAATTACCGGTTTAATATTTTGAAAATTCTAAACATTGAAAAAAGTTTCAAGGAGAATTTTAAAATTGTTTTGCATAAAAATTTCATTGGTGTTTTTCCAGACATTGAATAAAATATAAATTAATAGATAATTTTCGTGCTATGTTTGAATTTAAATACTGGGTCATTAAAAATGTATTTCATTTTAGATCATTAATTATTATAATTAGTTAAAATCATAGTAAAATTAATTTTGAAAATAAAATAAACTAAATTTAAGCTTACTAAAATTGATTATGCCTTGAACTGTGAGACAGATTTTGTGTTGTTTATTGATGATAACTAAATAACCCTTGTTGAGTTTATTTGGAATCACTCATTATAGCTTCATTATTTTTGTGATATTTATTTATAGATATATTTTAAAAAATTATTCTTAAATATATATTCCATTTCTTTAAATATTTTTTCTTTCAGATTGTGCTTTTTGAAGATTTGCAGATAATTGATGAAGTAATATTGATACCATAATCTATTTGTAGTATATTTTTCCAAGAAATGGAAAATAAAGGAGAAGAACATGAAATTTTGTGCAATTAGAGAAAATGAGCTGAACGATATAATTTAATGTTATTAATATGAAAAATTGAGCTCTGATCATAAGTACCTCATATTTCATTTTCTTTCGCAAATGTTGAATCCGCATTTCGGAAATGATATTATTATCAGTTGCCCTTTCCCGAAAGTATGGTCAAAACGATCACCTAACCTGAATCTTTTAGACTTCTGGAAGTGGATTCACCTAAAAGATGTTATGTAAGGAATACAATTCAGAACTTAAATGAATTGAAAATAAGCTATTATCAAAGTATTTATAATATCATCATTGAGACATTACGATTTTTTATGGAGCATGCTGCTTTGTGCTTTCAGTTCTCTTAAGAAATCATTAGACTTCATATTCTATATTTCTTTCGCAAGTAGTAGCCAACTTCCTTTTATTGATGGTTTCATCATTCCATTTTTTTCTACAGTTTTTTTTAGAAACAATTAAAAACCGATTTTTGATTTTCTGGGGTTTCCGACCTACGGACAATTAAAGACTGATTTCCCTTTAGTTTTTATTACAGTTTCTGGCCCTAGAAACAGACAAAAATTGTTTTTTCTACAAGCTGGGGTTTTACCTTGCCAGGATGGTAGATCTTTGAACAAATAATACCATAGTACCATGGCACATATTTTACTAATAAATAGTGTTATACTGATAAGAAGAACATTACTAAGCTTTGGATTTTTTTTTCTTTTGTAGGCCAAATTCTCATTACTTCACTTATGGTCAGATTAAATACCATTTTGACAACTGGCACTCATTTTACTGAAATTTTATAAGAAAACTTGAATTATAATCACTCTGTATACTTACAATGTGTGAAATTAAATTAAAGAGTAGAACCATAATTCTTGTAGTCTAGAAATGCTTTGGTTTAGCGCATTTATCATAAACGTTAGATTCAACTTTTGATTATTCGTTTTTTCTCCAACATTTTCCAATTTATTTATGCTCTAAATTTAATTCAACTTGGCTGAACCTCTCTACCGGCCCCTTAAAATATAAGGAGCTTTTTGATGCTAGCGTTTTAATGCAGTATTTAAGAACTTTGCGCAACTTCGGAAACTTTTTTTTACCCATGCGACCGTTAGGAGGAAGAAAAATGTACCGAAACATCATCAGTTCTCTGATATTTTAAGAGAATAAAAAATGGTTGATTATATGTTGTTGCTGAAAGTAGAAATGAAGAGAAGATTCCAGAATTGATAAAGTTGCATAAAAGGATATCCCAAATGACGAGGACAGTGCATTATGGAAGATGGAATTGAAATGCAATTATAGAAAATAGGTTTAGAATTTTGCCTCTCTGGGAGATAACGATTTTACCAACGTTCAGAAAATTTCCACAAATACTTTTACAAACAAACGAGTAGTCCGTGTTAAAGGTTTTATCAAAAAAATGACTACATGTTGCTGCAAATTGCTATACTGATGTTCATAATTATGCAATTAATTATTAAAAAATAGACGCAAATTATATGAAATATTACATATTTACATTACATGCAAATTATATGCAAAACTGCATAATTACATTACATGCAAATTATATGCAAAACTACATAATTGCATTACATGCAATTATTAATTAAAGCAGAATTCAAGTGTAGTTATAATTATTTAAGTGGTAGATATAATTATGTTAGCAGAAGCAGTATCAACATGGTTATTTAATCAGTAGCAATAGCATTATTTAAGTAGTTTATAACAATAAAGCGATACATTTCTATAAAAATGCTTACATTTTAACTAGAAACTGCATTATAATAATTATTTTTTACAGATACAAGTAAAATTACTTCTGTACGAACAATTACCAACAAATATATCATTAAAAAGACTATGAGTTATTAAACATAACTGAAGGCATTAGCAGCAAAATCGAATAGAATTGGCAGGATACCGTTACAAAGATAGTAATCACCAGATAACATTTTTGTGTCCAAAGAACTAATGATTGAATAATTCAAGCATTGGATTCTGGCAGTTACAGATGGAATGAAAAAAGAAAATTTATCTAGATAACTCAGGTTTACCGGAATCGCAACTGGAGATGTTCTTTTAATTAACTTATCCGGACGTCAATAAAGCGTCTGTGAGTAGTTAAGGCCCGATTCAGGTCTACCAATTCTCGACAAACTATTTACTTCTGAGAGACGCCATTTTTATCGTTGCCTAATGACATTGCCGGAAATATTCTTTCGATCGATGATTGCAAAATGGATTTTCCATTAGTGAACAATGCCTCTTGTTTACCTAAGTATGAATACAACAAGAAATTAGAAGGAATTTACGCCAGCCTCACCAACAGCTATTTGAACAGGTGCCGTTTCAGAAACTCTATTTTTGAGTTAATTTATTTTGTTCATAATTAGTGTCTCGTGATTTTTGCATGGAACCGTTAAAAATGTAATTATTTAAGTGACAGGGAAGGAAAAATGTATAAATAGTTAAAGGTAACAGTAGATAAGAACATAGATTCTAATTGACTTAACATAGGATAGATTGTTTAAAGTAGTTTCAGCTTGAATCTGTCTGCAGCGTAATATTTCAAATATGACAAAGACGGGATTTTTTTTCTCATCCTGTTTGAAGATGAAGGTTTCTATCAGCAGCGAATTCTCTAAGGTTATTTGATATATTTTGTAAATAAGGAAACATTTACTCCCTCCAGTGTTGCTGAAATACTTAACTTGACTGCAATCAAGTTACACTTGATACAATTTCATAAATTCACATAAATTTATTACTCAATAAAGAACAAAAAATGAAAAATACACTCGAAGAACTAAAATAAGAAGCATATTTCAGAGAGAAATAAGAAAAAATTAACCCTTAATCTTAATTGCTCAGACATACAACTTAAATATTATATAAGGTTATTAGAAACGGAATGAGTATATTTAAAACATACATTGCCAATGAACGGCAATTGACAGGGTCATATACAATGCAACATTGTGTAGGGGAAATCCGAAACTTTATTTACCGCTGAATGAGTTCCATTTGAAATGTGTTAAAAATGTGGTCAGTGGATCATGTATTTCAAATTGCCTTTTTAATTACTTATTCTGAAAAGTTACATGATTTGAAATTATATAGATTAAGTACAGTAATTTTTATTTCAGATTAAGTTACTAAACTGCACCTGTGTCTTCTGCCCCATTATCCATTACCTGCCACTTAGCTACATAAGACTTATGTCAATTATAAGACAATGCACAACTGCGCCATCTGCAAGAACATAAATTTGGAACATCATGCAATAAAAACGTAATCGGAAAAATTTCAGTCAGTAACTGATTTTTGGATATTGCAATCACTGTCGTTGCATTAACAATTCGATCTTCAAATTTTAAAAATAATCAAGTAGATGTTTTAAAGGCAGATTATAAAGTTAATTGTGAAATTGTAAAGTTTTTTTCCACTTATGCGTGTGAATTCACATTGATTATGTTAAAAAGAAATTGAGATACACTCAGTATTGCCATCTGATGTCCGAGAAAGACAAGTTTTTACTGTTTGTCTGTTCAACCTATTTCTATGATTTTCTCGTAAGAGCTGTAAAAATGATTCTTTTTTGAAGTGGCTATATATTAAATTTATAAAAAAAGTACTTTTCAGTGTAATAATGGAATTTCTCTTTTTATAGAGCAAAACAACACAGCGTACTCCTTTTGTATGAAACAACTTTCTTTGAAGCACCCCAGTTTTATTTTTGACAAATATCAGTTGTTATACTAACTATAATTATCTTATAAAAAATTTCTTTGTGGATAATGTACTACGTATGTATCTGCATAGTTATTCGGAATACATATTTTTAATTTCTTTCTGTACTTAAATTGTACGTATAAATGTATATTTCAATGCAATAATGGATCATTTGTTGTTCTAGAGCAAACCAACACAGCACACACTTTTTCACAAAATAAATTTCCTTGAGGCATTGCAATTTTATTTTAGACAAAAAAAATAGTACTTCAAGTGACTGAAATTATCTAAATAAAGTACAATCATCTACATTTAATATTATATAACGTATGCTTCAATCTATAAACTGTAATTAAAAACATACATTTTAAATCTATTTTAATATACCTGAACTTCGGTATAGAAATTTGCAGAAAGAAAAACTATATGAGGAAATGGAATAAAGAAACTGGAGATATAAAATTGTTTTTCCAGATGTGAAAATATCCGACATTAAATAAATGCATACATTTATTTTATTCTGATTGCTTGGACTTTTGCTAGAGTATTCGGAATTATATAATCAAATTTTAGTTATAATTATATTTATACAATTTAGATTAATGTTGGTAACATTTCGGTGATAAACAATAAATGATCCTAATTGTAAACCTAAAAATATCACTCTTTCTTTGCTGGGATACAACAGAGAATGCATCTGATTGACTTCCACTTGAAGATTTTTCTCTTTAAAAAATTTAAGTTTAATCTTCAGCCCAAATGTTTCTTATTTTTTTAAAAAAGTAATTATCAAATCTTTATTATATTAGTAATTACCAGAAACTTCGAATGATAGTGACAACTTTGTGAAAGTTATGATAAAAATACATTTATGCCTTTAGTATTAAGCTGTTTTTATCAACTGTTTGGTCTAATATGTCCAGTTTAATCAAATGAAACGACATTGTTCATTACAATAGCAAATTGTTAATTTATCAAGGCGGCTATTTTACATTTCTCGTTATAGTCGCGAGATGTAGTTGATATAGATGTGGCTATTCATTGCGTCACAATTGACCTCTTTTGAACCTTATTTAAATTAAGGCAAATTTGTGACAATGCACAGTGGTCTTTAAATAATGAGAGGAAACAAATCAGAAAAAAATACACTAGACAGCCAGAATGTTGTAAGGTTTCGTAAAAGCTGTGATACATCAGTGAAAGGAAATGCAGTTTTGAATACTATATGCAACTCAGAGATTTTATTGCTGTTTAACTTCTTTGGAAACATGGTCAAAAGTATGCTTAAAAGCCTCCGCATATACTGAAAGTAGAAATAAGAGGAGAAATACATTTCCACCATATATTTCCTTCACATATGGAAATACATTTTCCATATTTTATACCTAATTCCGGCTTATATGGAAGGATTTGGTTCAAGAATAAAATATTTTCCATAGCATTCCTTGCATTAGATCTGTTTTCCTTATATACGTTTCTTCCTCTGTGTTGTCATAAAATGTTTGTTTATTTTAATTATCTGTCAGTATTAATTATAGAAATCCCATCTAATACGATTCTCTTAAACAATTATCACTATTTTTTATAGAAAATACATAAATTTATGTTGCAAATACAAAATTCGCATTTTGTGATTGAACAAATATTTATTAATATGGAACAATTTATTTTTTAAATATTTTTATTTTATACCTAATGGTCTTTTGATTTTTTTTTTGTATTTTTAGAAGTGTTTCTGTTATTGTCTAACTACTTGTACTTTGCCTCTATCATTTTTTTAAAATTTATATGTAAATTAGATTTTTCATGTCTATGATTTTTTCATTCATATTATAAAATTAAATTAAAATTGATATTCAATTCTTCAGAACCTAAAACAATACTATGAAATTATCATATCCATGATTTTTGGCAACCAAACCTAATAAATTCCAACAGAAGTGGATTTAATATCGATGCAAGAAAAAAAATTGTGATTAAAAATTGGAATATAAATTGAATTATTTGTTTTTTAAGCAAAACATAATGTCATTTAAGTTAAGAATTGAGTAATTAAACAAATTCAATCAAAATACCAATTTATTGTTATTAATATTATATATATATGCCGAAGTCCTGACGTCATACAAGAGAGGTCGGACGTCTTCATTGGGATCTTGGCGTCCCGGTTCAAGTCCTGGTCAAGGCATGGTTATTATTATGTCTTCTATTTGTGAGGGGAGTAAATGTGAACCCCTGTATAAAGGGGATGTGATAAGTGAATGTGATAAGTGTTTGCCATCTTCATATGAGCTAGAAGTCAGTCTTCTGCTCTCAGGTGCTCAGGAATACATACCTTCCTTCCATTTTGAAGGGGACACGTCATCATTATCATAATTTCTATACTAAAGGATTTTTAATTGTTTTACAGTTTTATTTTATTGTCCTGAATTCAATTAAAAATTTTAAAGCTCTACAACTAATTGTTTTTCAGTATTTTTATTAACAAAATAGCTCAATTAATATATTTATCAAGAAAGTTCAATATGTTCCCCCTAGATAAGTTTATTTTAATTTTAAAGTAGTTTTATATTTCTTCAATATGGATTTGAAATCGTTAAACTCGACCAGATCGTTTCCCAAATTATTTATTATTTCGTAATATCTATAAATTTCCTCAATGAAGAATGTATCTCAGTGAATGTGTTTAGAATATTCGAAATGTAATTGAGAGTAATTTGATGGTAGTTAATAAATTAGAATTAAAGGAAAAATCTAATTTAAAAAAAAACATGTCGTTGTCATCTGAAGAAACTACTAGTAAATACGAATGTTTAAAAATATTACATCAATTTAAAATGACTTAATCAGACTTTAAAATAATAAATATTTTTCAAAAAAAAACATTTATCTCCATAAAAAGGCTCTAAAATCGAATATACATGTGTACATATGTAAATACAGCAAATACTTATGGCTTACAAAAACAAATTATTTCCAATTAAATATTGGAAATTTAAAAATAAAATATCACAGACATAAATAAACTTCTTTTTTTCTTAAGTTCGTTATGAAAACAAAATAAAATGAGAAAGAAAACTAAAGTATTTCGTGTTCAGTCAGCCGATAAAGAGAATCAATATAAAAATAGTTTCCCGCAAAAACTGACTTTAACATAGATTTTGTTCTTTACGTGAAAGTTATTCTATTTTATTCTTTAATCTAGGATTTATAAATGAAATGAATTTATGTTTTTTTTTCATGTTATTTGAAATCTTTCGATTCTTAAAAGCAATCGATCGTTTAAAATATTAAGTCAGCTTAAAGTGTGTTTTCTGAATAATCTTTTTTATTTGTGAGTATATTATTTGAGTTTTGAAAACGCATAAGAATCCATTTAATTTTGTTCGGGAGATAAAAAAAGATTTCTGTTTAATAATCATTCGAGAAATTTGTTTTTAATTTAAAAACATCGCTTGGTTTTGAAACGTTATCTAATAGACATTCTGCTATTTCCGATTCTGTTTTAAGTATTTTTGTTGCAACGAAAGGTGATATCGGTGAATTATTATAACATTTTTGAAGGCGAAACATAAATAGTTTTGTAGTTTCACATGCTGTAAAGTAAATTAAATTATTTATAAAATCTGTTTGATTTTATGTCTATTATGTTAATGCATTTCTGATGAAAATTTAAAAATGAATTATTTTCTATGATTTTCAGTGTATCTAATTCAACGTTGGTTTTGCTTATGTTAGACAAAAACAGAATTCATTGCTTTGTATCAAGAAGGATCAGATTTTTCAAATATCTATATAAGGTAAATATTGTTGTTGTTGTTCTCGTGTTCATGGATCTGCAGTGACATCAAATTATACCGAAAGTTCTGATCACAGCCGCCGCGAGCAGCGGTGCTGCAGGACTGTACAGAATCTCCCGTAAAGCGCTCCTCATCGGAACCATTCCCAAATTCAAAATACTCGTGGTCACCGCTGGGCATTCCAGGATGTGACCAGGAGTGAGCTGGACATCAGGGCAATGTTTACAAAGAACATATGATCTTGTTTTGTCTGAATGGATTTTCATGCCTCTATAGTGGTCGGTTCTAAGCCTTGCTATTGTAGATGTAATATCTCTGGGGCTATCATATTCAGTAATCAGGGGTTTTTTAAACGTATGAGTCATGATTCTGTGTCTCGCCACTGCGTTAGCGTCAGCGAGTGTGATGGTGGTGCACTCATGAGCGATATCTCTAGCCTCCTTGGCCAAAGAGTCTGCACACTCATTTCCTTCAATATTGATGTGTGCAGGGATCCAATGCAGGACACAGGATTTTCCCTTGCTGTTCAACTGTTCTAGGCGGACAATGACATCAGAGGTGATGTTAGTCCCTCTATTTCTGATAGCCTCTAAGGCTGATTTAGAATCAGAAAAGATTGTTAGACCTTCTGTCGAATCAGAAGCCTGTTGATCATTTAAATATAAGGTGAGAGCTTCTCTGATCGCCAAGACTTCACTAGTGAAGTTGGAGGCGATTTTGCCAGTGTTAAATTTATTCTTGTGATATCTACCATCTGGATAGCGGATGAACACTCCTGCACCTCCACTGTTCAGAGACTTGTCTGATGAGCCATCAGTATAGGCGACAGCGAAGATTTTATGAGAGAACTTCTCGACTGTTTCAAGTCCTTTCTGATTGAGAACACTGGAATCTTCTTTTTTAGAGCAAGTCTGTAATAATTCCAAACAAAACATGGTATTATCTGGTGGTTTCCTTGGAAGGATGGGCTCCTGAAGGAAATCTAAAGAGGAGTGTTTCAAATTGACTTGTTTTCTAGTGTCTGAATCGAACTGGAGAGTTGAGGAACGTTTAAGCCTTGTTGATTTCTTCCAATTATTGAATACTCTTGTAGATATATGATCTGCATTATTACAACGCAGTTTGTTTGTGAACCTGATGGTGGCAAGTTTACGCCTGCTCTCAAGGGGAGGTAGTCCACATTCTCGATGGCCTTTTCGTTATTGGTTGAGGAAACCGCACCTATAATGATTTTTGAAGCTTTATATTGGACTCTATCTATTTTCTCCTTTATAGAAGAAGAAGCTGGAGTCCAAATGGGGGCAGCATATTCAAGGACTGGTCTAATAACTGTGCAATAAGTCCTTTTTAGAGTTTGAGATCTTGAGCCCCATGCTGTTCCGCAGAGTTTTCTCAGAATATTTAGTTTTCTCAGAGCTCTATTACCAGGTAAATATTTAGAGCTCAAATTAATTTCTTTGGTAAAAAAAATCTAATTTTGCATCATTTTTGGCAAAGTTCGGCCACGTTTTTTTTAATAACAACTAACCTCGTATTGAAATAAAAAAAAAAAAAAAAATCGGTTAGATTTAAGATCCTTGTTTCGAAAATATTTAATTTGTATCGTTATTTTACGTGATTTGAATACCTATAAATGCTTCTCTCATTTTTCCAACATGCATAATATTTTTGTGTTAGTTTAGACATTTTTTTAAATTAATTTTTTCATCTTAACTATGGAAGATGCATTTTTACGCTTCATTATACGGCTGATTTTCGAATAAATTTTATTTTATTGAAAAAAAGGGCGAAGCAGTTTAGTTTGTTATTCAATATTACTAGTTGGCTGACCATTCCATATATATTCATATGCCTCGACAACATTTAAAATAGATTACTAGAGTGAAATAAAAATTTTCATTTAAATATTTTTATAAATAAAATATCATTTAAACAATAATTTGTTTATGTGTAGTATGATGAAAGTATTTTTTTGAAACTAATTTAGGTTTATAAGTTGTTTTATAAAATTCAAATGGGAGAACGTATTTACTTTTCAAATTATGTTTATACATGAAAAATAAATGAAAATTAATAATACATATGTGGTTCTAAAAGGAAATTGATTGAAATATTCGAAACTAGGAATGTCTATAAATTTTTATAGGCTTTAATCTTCTCTTGTTCAACGAATAAACTAATAATTGCTTTAGAGGTAGTTCAGATTTCGCCTTCTTTTTTTTGGATATTCTACAGTTATTTTAATTATAATGGGAATTCTTTTATTTGTCTGTTCAATAAATTATTCCATTTGTTTTAAACAAATTGAATGTTAATAAAGTAAAGTCAGGATAATTAATGATTAACATGAACTGAATAAAACTCTTACTTCTTAAACTCCTGTCATTTGAAAAGAGGAGAATCTCTGTCTTAGTGACAAATCCTCGGTTTTGAAAGATAGTTTGATTATTCCATAATTAAAAGATTAATGTAATTTCGCTTATTTTATTACAAAATTAATTTATTTGAAGTTGTGAGTAGTGACTTATGGCGCTTTACAGGCTTGCTGGCAGTTACCTGTCAGCGACTTAAACCGAGTGAGCATCTCCTGTCCTTGTATTAGCACAAACTAGGGCCAAGAGTACAACTTAGCTACTTTATGCATTACATTCGCATGTACAATTACTTTTTACAGAAGAGCGCATTCCCACACCTTGCAGAAAGAGCACAGAATAAGGAAAATTATACCCGAACCGAGAAGCCAAGATCACGTGGGAGGCACCCTTCCGCGTATGCCGGGACATAATTATGAAACATAGTCATGAAAGCAGTTTTGCTCCTTATATTAACTGTAAATGAATGTCGCCGTCCTGGCATACGGGGAAGACGAACTTTCCCGTTTGACAAGACAGCGGCATTCATTTACAGTTAATATAAGGAGCAAAATAGTTTTCATGATTAAGGTAACACATAATTCAGAAGAAATTGCTTTTGTAAGGATTAGCTTTGTGTAAGGATTAGTGACCCCTAGAACATGAGAAAGACGCACTACCGCTATGCTAGGACGGCAACATTCATTTACAGTTAATGAAAGGGCAAAACTATTTTCATGATTATGTTTCACATACTTTTAAAAAAATTGCTTTTTTCTATGTGTAAGAATTAGTGGTGTATCCAATAGAGCGGTAAAAATAGTGAAATTTCTCTATCAACCCTCAAAATTAAAAATCCTTCTTTATAATTTCAATATATATATATGTGTTTCTATTTTAATAGTTTCACTTCTTAATCTCACTATATTTTCTATAGACAAAACATTGCTCTCCTTCCAAAGCTTGAAAATAACTGAATTCACGAAGTATCGGGACAGAAAACATGGCAACTGTCCTGATGAACCCAAAACCTTAAAACCACCTAATTCATCCGTGTTCTTGTTTTCCAACCTTAAAATATACAAATGAGTAAAAATATATATACATTTCAAACAATGTATAATTAAAAACTACTCTAAATAAGATAACTACTTTAAAATTAAAAAATAAATAGGGTTCTAGGAAATAATTGTCAATACGAAAAAAAATCGTTTTTAAAAACAAAAAACGAAAAGAGAGAGACAGAGAGAGAAAGAATATAGATTTGCGAATGGATGTTTGTTGCCCAATTCCTTTATATATCAGATTTATTTCCTATAGCCCCTAGATGGATAGAGTTGCTGTAACTGTCTGTTTCATACCTTGCAAGAAAGATTTTAGTTGCTACAAGAAAAACTTGAAAAAGATGAATACATTGAAAAGTTAAAACGAAAATATGTAAGCATGAAATTTTGATTGAATTTAATCTAAATATTTTATTTATTTTAGTATAATATTAATTTAATTCTTATTTGAAAAAAATAAATCATTAATTTCAACAAATTTGAAAATTATATAAAAAAATAAAGATTTTTCCTTCAACAGTTATTTACCGGCAGAATCATGGAAATTGAATAAATGCCAATCTCAAAGAGATACATTTCTACTAAAATAAAAAGAAATTATTTGTCTTTTTTAAAAATTTAATGAAGTTTTTAAAAAATAAATAAAAAAATTTAAATCTTAAGAAATTTGCCAATCTTTTTTAAATACAACATTTGGCATTTACAAACCATTTTCATTTATTTAGTCACGCTAGAAAAATTAGATAATTGACTACTATTTACCAATGAAAAATAGTTATATTAATTATTATAGATTTCTTAATGTTCAAAAATCAGATTTTCTTTATGGTTGTCTATTATATCCCAATTTTAACATTAAAACCATTGCAGATTATCTTGACAAATATTAAAAAACCTGTCTGATTTCGATTTCACATTGATCATATTGCAGATTATCTTGATAAATATTTTAAAAAAAGCTGTCTGATTTCGATTTAACTTTGATAATATTGCAGATATGGAAACAGATGATTGTATATAGATTTATGATTTAAAATAAGACATATCGATTGATTGATATATTTATAGTTTCATATATATTTACACTCTCATGTTAATTTTTAAAAATATTTTTGTTTACGAGTTACCGTATCTTGAATGAGAAATATAAACTCCAGAAAACAATACAGCAGAAAGATCAAAATAAACGATTCACAAATTAACCTTACAGCATAAAGAAAAATTAAAGAAAATTAATGAAAAATATGGTAATTTCCTTTTTCACTTTTAGCATAATTACCTGTTTAATGAATGAAGAAAAGGTAATTTTTTCCATATTTTAATGATAAGTTATCTAATAAACTAGTATGATATAGAAAGTACAAAATTAGCATGATTGCAGACTTTGCATTAACGATTCAAGAAAAAAGAGGAAATTTTCTTAACAGTGCTTGAAAACTCTGCAACGTTTAACACGCTAAAGCCCATCAGCGGCTTCCTTTTTATTATCCAACCTTATTTATCCAACCGCTTAAGACATCCGGGCATCTCCCTGATCGGTGGATAATTTGTCCAACCCCTCTTCCTATTTCCAACATTAGGTAGCTCCATGTAATAAACCCTTATCTGTTCTAGTGGTTTTATTTATTTTTCATTTTGTGCAGACAGCTATGATGGTTTTCTTTTCTTGCTCCAGTGGACTATCTACTGAAGCGCAAAGAAAGAAGATGAGAGCAATAACCATTTTTTTGCCGATTTCTTGCCCCTTTTTTGCTGCAGTGTTTACTAAAAACACAAAGCATTTTATGGTTACATCGTTTAGATTTTATAGTGTAATTTAGGCAGTTTTGTGAAGAGTTATGCTGTTGTTAACAAAATTTGTATTCTGAAGTTTTGGGTTGCTTTTGAATTATTAAATACTGTTCGCCCATATTCAGTAAATTTTTTTACGATTATTGTGTTTTAATGATACCAAGCATTTTTTTTCTTTTTTTAAAAATAAAAAATATATATATTAGTCAGATCTTCCTAGAATAATTATTTATATTCTTATCAGTCTTTTTTTTACGTGCCTTGATAAAATAAATAATAAAAAATTAAATATATTTAAAAAACGCTTTTCTTAATTCACTGGAAAATTACCTATTTGCTTAATTATAAATAACAATTTAGAAAATAATTTTTAATATCCAAAGAATTAAATATTTATGAAATACTTTTGATAGTATTTCAGATACAGCTAAAAATTAATGGAAAATGTGATAATTTTAATTATTTCTTTCCCTTCCATTTAGTTTTTGCCATCGATCGGTGGATTTTATTGTTCTTATTGGAATCAAATTTAGTTTTCTTTATATAAACAATGAATTTCCTATTACATGAATAAAAATCAGTTAAAGTGAAAAAATTTAGATTAAAATTTTTTCATCAGCTTAATAAACTTTTATGTAATTACCGTAAAATAAATTTATAAAATAACAATATACACTAAAAAACTGTTTGATATATTTTAGGATATTTTAATCAAATAAAAATGATGCATCACTATCAGAAATAAATTGCCTATAATTTAGAAATTCCAAAACATAATGTTATACTTGCTTCTTTTTTATAATTGAAATAAACCTTATCAGTACAAATCTGAATATGTGAATTTTTTAATAGTTAAAAGAAATTTTTTATTAAAATATTAATATTTTTCTTAATTTTTTAATTAATTTTATAAAATGAAAAATATATAATTACAGATTTAAAATATAAATCATAATCCTCAGTAAAAATTATTATACTCTTATTCCAAGACAGAAAAGTTATACTATATCTTTTAAATGTATACTATTCTTTGTTTAGAAAAAAAATTAAAAAAATATTTATAATAATAAATTTATTTCCTTTCCATTTATTTTTTTTAAATAATATTTCTACATTTTATGTAAAAAGGGCAAATCGGAATTAGAAAAAAAATCGATGTAAGCAGGATCTTTAAGTAATACTTGAAATTTCTAATGTTAATGAATTTTAATGATTTAAAAGTTTTTTTCGACTTAAAATTACTGTTGTAAAGAAATTTGAGATACAATGCATTTTAACCTTACTACGAATAAAACATATTTTGAAAAAATATATTTAAATATAGCGTTATATTAACTGTACTAAATAAAGATGTTATATTTTTTGCAGTGGCCGAAAGTTAGCCTTATTAAATGTGGTGGAATTTCAATATGTAAACTTGACTATACTTTCTAAAATATTTAATTAGACATAAAATATTCTACCAGATATAATTTTATAAATTTGAATTCTAGAGTTACTTTATGTAAAAAATCTTATAAACTCCGTTTTGCAGATTTAAAAAAAATAATTAACAACTAAAAAATATTAACATTTTCTGGTAATTTATGTTAAGCTCAGCTAATTAATTTCTTTGTTAAAATAATCATATGAATGTTGCATTCCTTATTGTTCTAATAATAGCATCAATATCTTAATTAATTTTCATTTAAGTTCTTGCATTATTTCTCTGTCTCTTTCTCAAATAGTTTTGTGTAAGTTAATAGCTATAATCTAAAACGTATTAATTCGTTTCTACAAATCATTCTCAATCTTTTTATTTGTGTGAAGGATTTAGTAAAGTTAATTGTGAAGCGCCTAATGGAACATTTTTAATATAATATTCTTATACCATTTTTCCTGTAAATTGAGTTATGTTCTTCCCTCAAAATGTAATAAACAGTATTAACTAATTGGAATAAAATTGTTAAATAATATCTCACTGTAATTATGTTAGCATACTCTTATATTAAACACACACTCACGCACGCACGCACGCACGCACGCACACACACACACACACACACAAACACTATAAATTAAATAACAATAAATTAAATAAGCTCAAAATAAATATTAAAAGTGTATGACTTTGTTGAGTATTTTTATTAATTCCTTTGTGAAATATCTCCAAAGTAAATTATATTTTTTTCTACCTTTAACATTATCACTTAAATAAACATCAAAGTTATATATTCCTAGTTCAATCATAACATAATTAATATATAGATTTCTTTTTTTTTTCTTTATCAAACTATGTAATTTTTAATGTTGGCATATCTTCTGTAACTATTATTACGACAATGAAACAAATTTTAAAATCCATTACGTTAAATTCAGCAAATAAAAAAAAATATGTGAAGACAAATCGGACTAAAAAAAAGTTAACCCAGATTTAACGTATGGAAACCGGTTTTCCGAAGAGAATACTGTGGGATGAACTATTTAAAATTATTAAAATAGCTATCATTTATTTGCCGGATAAACAAAAAAGTACAGAAATAAGCAAAAATGGAAAGTTAATCTCGTAAATAACTAACTTTATACAAAATGAGCAAATTAATAATGCAGGGAACACTTAAATTCTCCACTTCCTACAATTGAGCTATTCATTTTTAATGAGCAAAATGTTTCATTCGTTCGGATTAATACTAATTCCCTAAACACTTCCTTCAATAAACATGAAAATTGCAATTAATTTTCTATCATTTTATACCTTAGGGAAAGTATGTTTAATGGAAATATCCTCAAGTTTTGATAACAAATGAACTCGTCATCTTTTAAGTATTCATTGTAGTTTTTCTGATATTTTAAAAATGCATAAGAAAATGCATTACGGTGCGGGGGAAATTCTAGATTCAAGATGGCGCATCTTCGGCTAATTTGCATAATGGGGCGAAAGTGGAAAACTAATGCGTTCAGAGACGCAGCAGTCCCAGCGAGATCCCGGCCAACAATCCCACCTTTCTGAGCGAGACAGAAATTACTGCTAATAAACACGGTATGAGTCTCTTTCTCTGCAAAATAACCGTGTCGCGGGACGCTGCGTCAGCGGGAAAGTGAGAAAGTTTCTGACAGAAGATTTTAATAGACGACTTGGAAGAGAATTTTCGAGTCACGCGTGATCTTTACTCGGAATAATGCAGTTATGCTCACTTCTGGAGTAGACAGATAAAACACGTTTGATGCAAATTTAGAAGCTGATGGTGCAGGAGTGTAAATTCTCACTGAGAAGAATGTGATTTTATATTCTACTAAGTAAGTGTTTCGGACGGTATAATGAATCTGAAACCATTTTTACTCTTGCTTAAAGTACGGTTTCAAGTTTCAGTCTATTTCAAAAATATTATTCCACAAAAGACGGAGTTTATCATTCATAGAATTTTAAATATATACAAAAAAATATTTTTTAATGACTGGTTTTTAAGCAGGAATAATCATTACGGTTTAAATGAAATAAAGCGAATTGTGCATGTAATATAGTTAATCCAGTTTTCTATACATCTCTGAATATGTGCCTAAATTTCAATGCGGGAAAGATATAAAACCAAATTAATTATACTTAACTAAGCATATTAAAGCAACTAAATCCCTTATACTAAAGTTAATCAACTGAATGTGTTGGCGATAAAATCTCGTGAGAATAAAATTACACTATTTAAACATTCAAATATTTGAAATTTTAAAAAAAAAGTTTCTTTATGTGTATGCTCGATTTATTTAAGATAGAAATATTTATCATAAGAAATAGTTTCAACCTGCATTTGTTTATGATCCCATTTATCTGTTTAATTTAATCTGTAATATTTTATATCTGTTTAAATATTTGTCCGATTTACTTTCGAATTTATTATTTGCGATAAGCAAAAGGATACTCTCAATAAAAAATGAGTTGCAAAATTATGATCAATACCAAGTGTACATTTAAGTTCTAGCAATTTATTATGTCTATGGACTTAAAATGCGAGTATAGACACACCTCATTAAATACAGCCATTCAAGCTATCAGAAGAAGGCCTGTAATTGAAATCAGATTGTATTTCTTAGTATTGGGTATAGAGCTCGATGATACATCCCTATCTTAATTAATTTCAAGAATAAAGTTTGCTTGAGTTATGACTTAATATCACAAATCATAAATCAGACTAAAATGCATGATAAAGCGACGTACTCCTAGGCAGGAATGAGGCAATGGAAACACGGCGGTAATGTCTAGTTTTCGGGATCTTAAGTTTCCAGACTCGGAACCAGATTTCATCGAAGCACCAACATGCAAGAGCGTCTAGTACAATTCGTTGGAGTTTAATGTCCTCCAGCTGACGTGGTATGAAAACTTTGAGAGGTGTATAGAAGCTCAGGCTTCATCCTCGTCAACTCACCAAATTTCGATGTCAAGTGACTCGCCCCCAAATAACCCTAACGTTAACTTCATATTATAATTCGAGTTAATATAACAATGCTATATTATCTTGCTCATAGTTATAAATTGAAATTATTATAACAATGCTAAAAAATCAAAACCGGAGGGGGAAGAAATACTTGTAGCAAGAAATGATACAGTTTTCAAATCTTTATGGAAAAATAAGATGGCATTAAGAAAAAAATGAGGTAATTTTTAATTAATTATTGTTTCTTTAAAATTTTTTTGCTATGCGTTGGTATAATAATACAAATATATGAGCCAGCTGCAAATTTAATTAAGATTATTAAAGAATAAAAGTATTAAATGTTGTGCATGTTAAAAAATTCAGACCCCTTTTTGCAAGCTAAAGGAGCATTTGAAAGTGAAAAATGCATAGTATTCCTTTAGTAAATTAAAAGTCCATGGATTATTTTTGTGAAATGTCTGTGGCTAGTTGGATACTTTTTTTGGTTTTAAAAAATTTTATGGTTTCGAACTTACAAGGTTCTTCACTTTCAGTCATCAATTTTTATAATCAAAAATTTACAGTAAAGTGTGAATGATTTACAGGCAAGTAAAAATGTATATATTATATTTATTACAATATATTTTAGGATAATATTAAAAAATTGATTTAAAAGTGATTTCGAGGACATTAATTAATTTATTAAACATTTTTACTGAATAATTGAATTTATTATTATTGATAATGGATTGGACTTTAAGAATTGCTTGAGTACCAATTGTCGATATTAAACCAATTCAGAGAATTTATTTAGTGAAATTATAATGAATATTGCAGATTCTGACCGAAGAAAGAGGTTCTGAATGACAAAAATTTTATGATAATGAATTGGATGAATCTTTTTTTCGTAAGTGATTATATGAAACTTATTTTCGTATTTTTTAGCACTTTACCTATTTAAATATATTATATTTTGATTTCGTCGTCTAAATATCAATAAAAACATTATCTTAAAGGATAATAAAGTTATGGTATTATTTATAATATAATTCCTAACTCTTAGAAAGATTTTCTCAAATAACCTTTAAAGCGAAGTAAATGTTTCCCTACTTAGATTTTCACAAAATTATTTACTACTATTATGCAAATAAATAGAAAAAAATCATTAAATATTATTAAATAAATTTTTGATACATTGTTTTTTTTTTTACTCTAGCAAAAGTTAGATACATAACAAAATTTCTTTCCCTTACATATAATGGCCCGAGGATTTTTAACAATTTAAAATAATTATAATCCATTTATTTTTTTAATGATTGGCATCAGTTTAAACGGTAAATTTTTGAACTTCGAAAACAAGAAAGGAACAAAAAATAATTTTCCCCCCAAAAAAAGTTTAAACTGACGAATTTGACAAAAAGGCAATCTCGGTGAAATTTATCCAAGATGCTGCGAACCTAAAATTTACTGACTTATAAATTTTTATGAACTTATTGTGGTTCTGAAATAAGTTTGTTGAGTTTCGTTTCCCAGCCTCGACGTAAATCAAAATTCCTATATTTGTTATTCTTTTCCTTTCACATTTGTCATTATTGCGTTTCTGTCTGCTGTATAATCAGACTTTTGTTCGATGCAGTTGAAAAGTGTACTTCTGTAGACAGCGATGGTTTGGAGTTGACAGAACGAGGAAAGGCTGAGGAGTGAAGATATTAGGATCGTCAATATGTTATTAATTGTTTAAAAGTATATCATATAGTTAAATGCTATTTAGTTTTAGAGTCAAGTGTTAGAAAAATTAAATCATATAAATTTCCTAAAAGAAATTTTTTGGTCTTCTTAAAAATGATTGTATATTTCTTATACTATATATAAACTTTTTCTCCCAATCATTGTTTTGCCTTCCCGAATTTTACATTGCTGAAACTTCAGTTGTAATTTTGAATGAAGAGAAGAATTTTGACGTTTTCTGATAAAATCTTAAAACAGATATGATTTTTTCTAATTAAATATTGTATCACTTGTTTCTAAGGAACCATTTGTAAAAAATGGTTTAAATTTCTCCTTTAAAAGATGAGACTAACTTATGAAATGAACAAAATTGCTTTGACATTTTTAAGTTAATTTTTATATAAAATAGTATAAAATAAAATATCTGCTATGCATATTTCAATGAATTATGCCAGAACATCATTTCCTGAACAGTCAAGCAACACGTGCTCGTGCAAGTTAAATTCTACTTATATTCATTTAAATTGTTTTATTGAATAAGTCACTTTAGTATTGAAAACGATCCAAATAACTTTGTATCGCATTTATTATTTAAAAAAATAGCACATTTCCTGTTCATTTCTTTTCATATAGTCACGTTCTCAAAATGATTTTTTTCTAGGTTTTATTTGCTGTAATCATTAACTTATTTTTTTAATCAGAGCTTTTATAAATGGGATCCCATCATGCAATTAAAAGCTGATTTATTGAGATGCCCGTGCAGATAATAAAATTTTGTTTCTTTACCTATGGTTATTTATATTTTTCACCTTCGGATTCTTGTATTATATTTAATATTATTCAGAAATATTTTCCAACGGGAAATATGTTCAAAATATTTTCCTATTATTAGTTTTGTATACCGAATTAAAAATATATATATTTTTTCGGTTATGTAATAAATATTAAAACAATTATTAATCAAATTTCTTTGCTTTCTGTCTATTTCATTTTTAAAAAATCTGATTTCATTCTTGATATGCTTTTTAGATGTGAATATGCTCTACTTTATGTAAAAAAAATTTAATTAATTCTTTGCTTTTTATGAGAATTCAAAATTAATATTTTAAATATTTTGATAAAATCAATTTAAAAAGTACATTTTGGGAGAAAGAAAGTATTAAATTAATTACAATTTTAGATATAATGAACTGCATAGTAAAAAAATACAATCTATTACTTTTAAAATCCAATCATATCAAATTCATGTGTTGCTTATTGTGTAAAGATTATTGTTTTAAATCGAGTTGTTACATAAAAATCATATTCAATTTGCTTTAATATGTCTCAATCAAGTTTATTCTAAGAAACATATAGATTAATCGTCAATTCCTAATTTTTTCCTCTGGTAATTTTGCGATGGATCTAAATAAAAATAATAATAAATTGACCATAAAAACTCAATTCTATTGAAGCGTTGAAAATATGAATCTCGATTCCACTTAAAACTTTTTCTGCAGTTTAGATTTATATTCATTATTATTAATATTGATTAATTTATTAATTTTTATAAATCTTTTAATTATTATATTAATTTATTATTATATATATTATACATCTTGTAATCGGTTTTCACAAATACATCAGTATGCATTTCATTTCTTGTGCAATAACTTTAATTAAATAATATTTTAATTTTAAAGTTATTGAAATGACAATTGTTATTGGGAATAGTATATGAAACATAATAACTAGTTCAGTTCCAATGAATGAGAAAAACAATCAATTAAAAATAGATTATTCCCATAATCGATTACAAGATATTTTCTTGATACTATTATCCCAGTAAGATTTTATGCAAATTATTTTTTATTTGTAAGCATTGTACCTCCAAATATTCTTCTTATAAAGCAATCAGAAAAAAAAGTCAAAATGTGACTAAAAAAATCATTATCAATTTTTTTTAAAAAAAGACTTTATGGCTCTTTAATGAACATTCAGTGACTTTTTTGTTTTGAATAATATGGGAGAGCCCACGGGCAAAAGTTGATACTAGTAAAAAAAATGGAAATAAGTATTTGTTGCCGAGCCTCTTAAAAATTCAAAAGGCAAAAAAAAGAAAGAGAAAAGAAGCTTTGGGGTAAAAAAAATCTGGAGAGTTTATCATTTATACAGCAAGGAGAAAAAAAATTAATGCTCCTTATATGTAATCATTTAGAAAGTTTCTTAATTTTTTTAATGAAACATGATTGATTTAATAACGAAATGTTATTTAAAAAATGGTGGTCTTACTTTAAATTCGTAATGGTGTGTTTAAAAATTATTCCGTACTGAAACTAACATAAAAAATTTAATGATTGTTATACATTTTCCATTTTAATAATTAATCGTTTTTCTAATTATTTCGTTACATTCTCTGAAATAAGTGGAGAATGTAAAATACATTTTAATCATTAGGATTTGAAATTAAAATTTAATATTTGAATACATATAATGGCTACACGCCCGTTGAAAATTAAATTTCATTTGGAAATAACGAATTTAAGTTAATGCAAAGCAATTAATAATTTGATTTATGACTTATTAAGAAGGATTTAAGTGCCACTTTTGTCATTCAATTGTATTTTATCTCTCGAATTTAATGCTTATTGTTCAATTCCAGCAATGCAATGTCATTTTTCTTCAAGTCAATTTTACTATTTAATTCCCTCTAGCTTTATTCTAATTTGAATGATACTTTTCTTGAATTAAGCTCTGAAGAAATATTGATGGGCAATTAAACATTCGGAACTAGAAATAGCCTTTATTTTAGATTTTGGTTCTTGGTTTTGGAGATTTTAATAAAATTCAATATTCAGGAATATTTTAAAGCATTATCTCGAATGAGATATTACTTCCTCATATTTGGAGTAAAGTAAAAATTCTAGTTCTTAAGAAATCGAGTGATAAATTTTAATGAAACTCTACTTTTAAGGCTTCTTAATTTGATAAATACATTTTTAACATTGTGTTATTCTTTATGTATACTCGATAATTGAAAGATGCTTTCTAAACGAAATTTAGAATTTATACCAAATTCCTCATTCATGAAATTCATTTAGAGGAAGTCTGTCTGACTGTCAATCTAATAACAAGTGAACTCGTTATCGATAAAACATGAAGAGTTAGAGAAATAAAATTTGGTGGACGTTTGAAATCTAAAATAAAAAAATTCTTATCAAATTTTATACTAATTCTGTAGCAGAGTAGATAGTTTGTCTTCTTGTACTTCCATATGCATGTAAATACTATAAATCATAAAAGCAATAATTTAAATCGATGAATTTAGTTATGTGAATTCAATTATAGTTTTTTTTACGAAATTTTGTTTTCAATCTGCCAGCACGGAACTTATGTAAAGTGAGTACTTACATATTATACCGTTTTCGCCAACAACCGCCAATGGTTTAGTAACTCATTGGCACCAGATTTGAATTTGGCGATAAAAATCAACGGATTACACCATTGCCGGATTGCCATAATTGGTAGTTTAGCAATACATTGGAGACGACTTTAAATTTGGCGATAAAGTTGGAGAGTCTAATACGTAAGTACCGTAAAATGTACATTCCTATGCATTTCAACATTTCTTTAACATTGATTAACAACTTTCTTACTTTTCAATTCCCATAAAATCAATAAAAATTTAGGACCACTTAAAAAATGTATACTTCGTGACTGATTTTCGCCACTGACATTTAATGCGATCGCGATCTTACAAAAGGTCCTCAATTTTATTATTATGAGGATGGATAAAACCTTTATTAAGGGATCTTCGAAAAAGCCTCGGGAAGACTGTTTACTTTTTTTAGCTATTAAATCTCAGAAAACTGAACTGCTACATGAAGGATATTAAAGTAATTATTATTTTTATTATTCAAACGCTTTAATCCAATCCATAACAAACTATTTTATATGAAAAAAGTAGCAAGTATTCTACTTTGATGAAGATTTATTTAAAGACTCATTTGTTAATTTTTGAGTCTTACCAAAATCTATAATCATACAGAGAATAAGACAGCCTCTCAGATTTAATTTTCCTTGTTAAAGATTTTATTTAGATTTCTATAGTCTTTTATATTTGAAATAATGTTTTTTTAAAACACATGTTCATGCTCCCGTCTTAATGGAATCTTATGAAGTGAATCAACGCATTTAACTCTTTCGATTATTTCGCTTCCAACCTATAATAAATTCTTTCAAAACAAATGAAAAAGAAAAATATTTTGCAATAGGAGTTTCTATTATTTCCACCAAGAATCGAAAAATAATTTGAAAAATTTATATGTCTCCACATTAAATTGTTCAACTTCCGTAAGCATTACAAATATAATTTAGTAGCTTTATAGCTCTAAGTGGGCTTTAAAGTTCATTAATTCCTTATAACAAACTTTTTTCGAAAGAACTATCCTTCTTCACATGACATTTCTGCGCATATTCTTTATAGGTGAAAACATTTCTGCGTTTTGCAACAGTTCAGGAAATATCTGGTTAAATTTAAATTTCGTTATATTATTAGATACTTTATTTTAGAATTAATTGACTTTTTAGAAGCAGAATTCAAAACAAATGCAGTAAATAAAAAAAACAATCTCTAAATTGAGAAGTAATAAAAGCAATACTCTTAACTGTTTGAAATCCCCACAAAGTCAAAATTATTTTTGCACAGAGAGTGATTATTTAATGACACTAGAATATACAGGACGTTGTCTGTAACATGATGAACATTAAAAAAAACAAAAACGACAAAAACATTATTAACATATATTTACATTAAGAAGACAAGTCAGAAAAAATATTTATGGCAAAGAATGTATATGATTCTAAGCAATAATGATAATTCTCTTAAAATACGAGACAGTAAAGGTAAAACTAAATAATTGAAAATAGAGGCACACGTTTTTGTGGAAAAAGAGAAATAAAATTAAGAAATTGGTAACTATCTAAATTAATTTAGTACTTGCTTCTGTAAGTATAAACTCAATAAGTGAACATAATTTATTTATTCAGTATTTATTTGAAAATATACATTTTGATTAAACGTTAAACTCAAGTAAACTAGCTGCCTTTTAGAAATAATTTATTTTGGATATGATTTATGTATCATTTTTAGAATCCTGGAGTCTGATTAATCGATTTTTCATTTAGCTAGAAATAGTTTTTTTTCACCTTGGTTAGAAAAACCCAGATTTTTGTTGTCAAAATGTTTAATGGTATACCACATCTTTTTTCTGTCTCTCTGTCTTCGTAGATAATATATTGATCACATCATTGAAAATCCACTTGCATGGCTGAAAAGGTCTTAAATTCAATTTAGCGGTGAACTGCTGAATCCTCATTTTCCACTGACACTTACTTACGGTTAATTAAAAAACTGAACCAATTAGTGCGAACAAGTAGGTGAGGCAGGCATCCTTTGTGGGTAAATACTTCTGCATGACGTCACCGTCATTTGTTGCGGTTTGCTGAGCATGAAGAAGACTGTCGATAACATCACATCCTCGGATGATTTATGGGTCTCGAAAGCATCGTCAATGATTCGAGTAAAAATAGTCAACGTATCGATTGGGGCCCATTCTAATCTCCGATAACAATCTATGGCTCTTAAAGCTGATTTTTTTGGAGGCGCATGAAATATTTCTCTAAAAAGACTTACTCTTCCACAATGCAAGTAACAAATATTGAAGAATCAGTTATCATTGTTTAGGATTCATTTTTTGACTTATTTCTCTTCGAATGAAGGTTTTTCTTTCAAACGAACATAAAATTTATGGATACTACTTTTTTTGTCACGAATGTTCAAAAAATACATTTTGAGGAAATTCCTATATAAGCTTTCAAAAAATAAAATTGAATAAGAACATAAGATATAATATGATTGAATAAGAATATAAGATAAGATAGAATTGAATAAGAACATAAGATAAGACAGAATTGAATAAGAACATAAGATATAATATAATTGAATAAGAACATAAGATAAGATAGAATTGAATAAGAACATCAGATAAGATAGAATTGAATAAGAACATAAGATAAGACAGAATTGAATAAGAACATAAGATATATTTTATATCACTTATAATAAAAATATGCAGGGGACTGTTCCTTGAATTTGAGTTAATTTTTATCCTCTATTGAAATCCCTGGCTTTTAAAACTGATTTCTGGGAGCACAAAGCCTATTTCAATAGAAGATTTATTCTTTAAAATGCCAATATAAAATAACGAAAAATCATTTATTGTTGTATGCAATTAATTTTTTCAATCTGATTTCTATATTTTGAAGTTACTTTTTAGCTATATTAACCCTTTTTAAGGCAGTGGTAAATATCTTACCACCGCCTTAAAATGTTTTGCAAATATTGTAGACCCAAAATTAACCGGAAACGGACAAAAGTTCTTAATAGTAGAGGTTAAAAAGTGTCATGTTCAACATGTAATGTTACTTTGTGTTCACGTCCTTGTTAAGTTGTTTCACCAGAATTATTTAAAATAATGCATTTGGTAATTTACGTTGTATTTGGTTTTTTTACCACTTATTTCATGTGTAATTAATACATTTTAAATTTCGAAATAACTAATATTAAATAGTTTAACAAAAATCATATTTGCTTGTGAAATTATTTTTATTTCATATTTTTCTATTGAATAAGTCAGTAAAATGTCTTAGCTTATTTTGGAAAATGGAAAATATGTGTTTCCACCCCTATAATAACTACAGCCACAGCAACAAAATTTTAACAAAAATACTTTTCTTGGTTATAAATGAGCTTCTTTTTTCCAAATATATCGAAAAATGAAAATTTTGTGAGGAAACAGCTTGTGCCCGTTAAAAGGTTAACTTTACTTACTATTTTAATTATCTTGAATGTTGTGGAATTATGTTAACATTAATATATTGATTTTAAAACCGGAATGACATATTTTACTCACACTTTCATATTAACAGTTAAAAAATCCCGCAACAAAGTATATTAGTCCACTCAACATATTTGGGAAAATTATTATTTTCAATATGAATTTGTGACTTTCAAGACTCATGATTTTGTAGCAAAATAAATATTTCTAAAGAATATTTATTCATAACATTACTAGTAATAATAATTCGTAAATATTTTCCTTGAATAAACCATTATCATTGCTTTAATTCCTTTCATTGATTTTTTAAAATATAGAATGTATTTTTCAGACGGTGAATTAATTTCAAAAATGATGAGTAAATTCGTAGAATTTCATTATTAAATTTTGAGGGAATGGATTTTATAGAATAATACTCTTTTGTACAAGCGTATTACCTGAATTACAAATAATAAAAACTGTGTTTTGATCCATTCATCCTATTAAGACTTTTTCTAATCTCCTACATTAATGCTCCTTTAAGTTTCTATATTTAATAACTTTTCTGTGCCAATATTTCTATAGAAGATTTACTCTTTATAAGGAAATAAGAAATTTTAAGGAATTAATTATCAATGTTAAAATCCTTTTGATTAAAATCTTATCTAATATCTGATGAAAGGAAGTTAAAGTGAAAATACTTTTCTAAAAGAAAAAAATATTAAATTACATTTCAAAATATTAAATTACGAGAACAAAAGACAAACTTTATTATTAAATATTATCACTGATTTGAAATCAAAAGTTATTAGTTCTTAAAATCCATACATATTTTCAGAAACATGAGCATATATTATTTATTATATTTTCAGCAAATATGGAAAACATAATTGTAGAACTACATATTTTGGCTTAGAAAGAATGTAGCTAAAAATAATTTTATTATCTTACATTTACAGTCAGAAAAAATACAAATTCTTATACAATATTTTTGGTGATTGAAAATGCTTCTTTTTTTCAAATTTCGATCTTTTTCAAGTTCGTAGATTTACATATATAAGTTTCCAAAAAAGGAAATCCTTATACACTGCAAAATTTTATTATAATTTACTATCGAAAGCAAAGTACAAATATCATTGGATTTGTTGACCAACATTCAACATTTTTTAAATTGTATTTTAAAATATGAGTAACTAGAATAGAAGAATCAATTCATGATGCTTAGTACTTATTTCAAATTTACGCTGTTTCTATTGTAATAGAAACCAGATTAATGATTTTTTTAAAAAATAATTTATTTGTTTTCTTGAGTAATGAAATGATTTGCTGAAAATGGAAAAATGTGTTTCAAGGAAAGGATTTTAAGAGATTAACCCTTTGCACTCCGAAAAATAATTAGATGCACAATTATTCACCTAATACAAAGATTTGCTTATTGCTATGAAAAATGAATACACAAAATTCATTCAAGTCGAATTTCTTTGAAAAATTAATATCCATCTCAAAACAATTATGTTGGTATTTTTAGGAATTAAATTTGAAAAATAAATAAATAAAATGTCAAAATAATGCATATATATATATATATATATATATATATATATATATATATATATA
>JAOUZG010032859.1:8255829-8295130 GCA_026289955.1 Argiope argentata | reverse complement strand
ATATATATATATATATATATATATAACGAGTAAAGTACACTGATGACACTGTAAAAAATTTTTAGAAGGAAGACGCCAAAAAAAGGATGCTTGGTTAACTTACAACACATGAATGTACAACATATGAATATGAATGTACTTTTGGTTTAATAGTGAACTATTCAGGTTACAAGAGTTAAACATATCTCGCATAATTTACGTTATGGGTTGCAATCTTTAATATGTTTAATTTGTTGATTTACTTCGTAACAGTATGTTAAATTCTGATTATTTATATAAATCCTGCATTTCATGTAGTTGTGTTACCCTACATATTGGCATATTCAATTCAAATAAATGATAACACTTAAACTATTTGATGATAATGACGTCGTGTCCTTTTTTTACCATGGAGAGAGGGGTGCTGTAGCTTCTGAGGGTATAGGTCCCTGAGCTCAAGAGGGCTGAAGTCTGACTTCTATCTCATATGAGGATGAAACAAACAGACACACACGCTTGAACAGCCCCTTTTTACGGGGGGGAGTACATTCACACTCCTCACATATAGAACACAGAAGAAACACCATGCTCGAACCAGGACTCGAACCAGGGACTAACAGAACAAGAGGAAGACGCGCTATCTCTGTGCCAGAAAGGCGGTATTTAAACTATTTACTATCCATAAAATCATGATAATCGTAATTAGGAACCATCAAATGTTAACCTAAAATATAGCATGTTTACTTGAAATAACTGCTAATATTTCACCCACCTGTTATCCATAAAATCGTAGAAAATTTTTGTAATTTTAATTCTATGTGATGTCAAATACTAAAGATATTATCTACCTGTCGTACATTTTGATATCTAATCAATTTCCAATCGAAGGACGCATTTAGTCCCCTCATGTTTATTTTTTATAAAAAAATTTAATAGTAGGATACTAGCATAAAGAGTTAAAATTTTGTTTCATATTTTCATATCGTTCAAATCGTTTGTTTCATTTCTATATCATTTTTTCCTTTCGTTCAAAAATTCCAGAGATCAGTTTCAAATACATATGATTTGGCTTTAAATTAGCAACGACCCTTTCAGTAGTTTTCAGATAAATCGTAGATTTAAAATTAATGTAAAACTTTAAAACATTCAAAATGTAGAATGCATAATATTAATTATATATTAACTGTTTCCTCTTTCACAAGATTATCAAATATTTTGGAAAGTCTAAAAGGAATTCCAATTCCCATTAAATGGTCATCAAAGTATTCGTTTACAGGAATCATCGAAACTCAATATAACCACAAAATACATCATTAATGATGTTACAACTAATGGTTAAATGAGTGCTCTTAAACTTTAATCCTAAATTCTTAGTTACTTTCCTTTGAATTTAGTCCATAAAGCGAAAAAAAATAATCATTCAAATCCAAACTTAAAAGAATCCAATAATCCATGGTTGAATGTCTCCTCGTTCATATGTGCAGACCATTCTGATTATTGATCCCTTCATCCGTAAATAAGTGCTCCAAACCACTACTGTTAGCTTCCAATTAAAATGGAATTACGCTCATTAATTTGCTCTTACCGAGCAATATAATGAGCTTCGAATATTATATCTTCGATAAAATAATATCTTTTATTGATACTGTTTGCGAATTCAAAGTACTTTTATTCTGTCTGAACCGATAAAATTCCCTATGGTGTTGTCGCGGACGGTGATAACAATTCTCTATTTTACAGCATCAGTTTTAGATTAAGGTTGTTATCTGAACTGCGTGGGTGGGTATAAATGCTCTGATTGTGCTGGATTTAAAATTCAGAAATTCAGTTAATGTTTGCTTTTTAGAAAGACATAAAACTAATGCCGTCTCGTTGGTTTTAACTAGAAAATATAGTTATTCGTTACTTTTCCTTTTCTAATTATGTTTTGTAAATGAAATATTTTAGCAGTCAAATGTGCAAAAGAAAAATTTATGAAAACACTTATGTTTCCAAATACGTCTATACGATAAAAACATTTAATTTTGTTAATGGATTTAGGTTAGAATTCTTTTCAGATTTAAAGATGATTTTCGCATATAAACTTTATTACTGTTTACAGTTACAGTTTAAAATATAAAGTAAAACTATAGCAACAATTAACGAAGTCCACTATTCGGTATTACTATAATTAAGTTTTGTATATGTTTGTATAAAAACCCTAATTCACAAAAAGTACAAATATTTTAGGGAATTTAATGTAAATTTATATATTTTAAATGCAATAAATTTGTTGCAGTTTTGATTTATACATAATACATCCACTCTCCATCCATTTTTGTATTATTTCGGTTCATTTAAATTTAATTAAATTTGGATAATTTACAATAAAGTTCAAATTTTCGTCATTTATTTCAATATGGCTCTGTACATACAGTTGACTTAGTAAATTAACCGAAAAATTCTACAGAAAAATCTACAGACTTTTTCATGCACATTGTCCAATTAGCTGAAAATGGTAATAAAATTTTTCTGATCAAATTTCATAGCTCGAGTTTCTATTATCCAATACATGAAAGTTCGTGTTATTATGCAACATTTATGAAATATTATGCAATTGATAATTCTGTTATTCGATTTTTGCAGCGTATTGTTTTAATAAATAATCTTATATCGTTTTTAATAAATAATCGTGTATAGCTTGGTTTGCAAGTGAAATTTTGCTGATCTAATCATGTTAAAGGATCACGTGAAGCTGATGGCTCAATAAATAAATGATAAACAACTGTTTTCAACGATAAAGAGGAGCTGCATTTTAGATCCCATACGTGGTGATTCGTTAAGCTATATGTACCAACTGTGCTTAAATAAAATGCTAATCAAATTGTAATTTTTCGTCACTGTTCTGCTTAATTGAACATGTATTAAATTAAGTACGGCATTAGAAAGTCGAGAACATAGTAAAAGTCAAAATATTATGGACATAATACTATGGTTAAAAAACTGCAATATGGTTTTTTTACTCATACTCAGAAAGATTTATTAAGATGATCATTATATAATAAGTTAAAGACAGAAGCCGTTAGAAATGTAATCACAAGAAAATTTAATGATATTGCTACATATAAGAAATAGGACAATTATATCGATAAAACTGAACAATTCGAGAAATAATGTTCATATTAATTTTAAGAGCCGGGATCAGTAGATTCTTCTCGAAAACGGAATAGATTCTAACAGAATCTATATAAACACGATACATATGTAGTTAAAAACTGAAATCGGCAGAGTGTAGATTGATGGTAAAGTGAAATCCCTAATAGTTTTATTTTGAAAATTGTGATTATTCAAAGGTGTGGGTTTTTGCAAGAGCTGTGTTTATTAACACTTCATCTGAGCTCAATTACCTTATCTTGGGATATAAAAAGACATTATCCGTTATATTGAGCTTAAAACATCAGTAATTATATTAAAAGTGTTTTCTTTCTCAATTTGAGAGTTTATATTTACTTAGACTTTAAATCACGGAAATAAAGAAGAAGGTTAAATTTATTCGGTATTTAAATTAAGAAAATTTAGAATCTCTCTCTCTCTTTCTCTTAACTGCTTTTCCACATAGTCCTATATCACATAACACAACAGTGATTCAAAGCATACAGTTAAGTCACGTTTTCTAATCTCCATTAACACCGAGTAACTACTTGATAAATTTAGTTTATCTAACACTTGCCTATTTGAAATCATCGTATTGGTGTTACGCCTTCTGATTCCAGGGGGCACCGATGCTCGTATTGGTTATCATTAATCCACTCAATACAGTTCATCTGGACTGCATTAGAGTAATGGCCGATTAAATTGAGAGAGTTTAGACGCTCGAAGTAGTTGCAGCTGCTGAGAATCGACCTATGCAGCTGATTACATACACAATGATGCCTCACTAAGATCTACATCCGACCAACAGCTTGATGTGGTAGGTATTGATGTGGTATCTTTGTGCCTAGCAGCATACATTTAATAAATAGAGTTGAAGTATTGTTGATGATAAGCAATAGTATATGTTCACATGATTCATAAGGCTATATGGATCAGAATACTTGTTCTCTTTATTTTCTTAAATTAATTGATCTAGTGGAGGGATGGGAAAGGGCTGACTTCTTTGCCACTGATAACAAAGTTCGGTTTAACCACCAATTGGTTGTGACTCTAATATACTTCTTATTAGCACACAATTCACTCATACCATAAGCGGTTTTAATTTTCATCCTTCAATATTTTAAATACATTTATTATTTTCTCGCATGAAAAGAGAAAGTATTGTAACCATCAAAATATTCTAGTCTCAAAAAGATTATCCATGTTTAATGCCACCTTGAATCCGTAAACACATTTTTGAAATTGTGTCAAAATGCCCCACTGTCTGTTATTACGATAATTAAGAGCAGTTTGAGTCAGACGTATACATTGTACATTGAATTTACACTAAAATAGCACTTTCTATCAATTTTTGAATGCAATCCATTTAGGATATATCTGTCTTTCTGGCCATCTGAATGTCATTTAACACAGTGACTTTAGTATTACAAATCTAGATTAAATGAATCTGGTACACAGATTAAATTTGATATGTAGGGATTTATTACTGGAACCAAACTCAACCGGAGGTGAATACCTACAGGTCTGCTCTTTCATATAAATGCTTTAATTCTAAAATATAACAGATAAACAAAATTTTATTTATAGCTTGAAACTCAAAAGTGGAGAATTTTGAATTATATATGTAAAAGAGTTGACTGTTTGCAGGTTGGTACTTTCACCATCATGTAAACGCCATAACTCTAATCTCTACGTTGGTGATGACGTGTTCTGCTTTACAACGGAAGGAGGGTTGCAGTAGCATCTGAGGGTATTGACCTCTGAACACCCGAGGACAGAAGTCAAACTTCTTGTGGGTATGAAGATGGCAACAGTAGCACATTCGCTTACTCGTCCCTTTCTATAGGCCGGCACATTCACACGCTACACAGATAGAACACAGAAGAACAACCCAGCCCCGACCGAGACTCGAACCCTGGATGCCCAGATCACTAGGAAGACGCCCTACCGCTGTGCCAAGACGCCGGTTTAAATCTCGATGACTTAAACATGTGAAAATCTTTATGTAATCACGTGTTTATAGTTGTAAATATGTGTCAAATTTTATTTTAAAATTCATTTGAAAATATACATTCAAAAATATATATTTCAAACGAATTTCAATGATTATTCTTTAAAAAAAATTAAAGGCCTTTTTTGCAGCTATTGTTCATCAGTGGCATGTGGTTAATTATAAATTATTACATCTCTCAAAGTGCTTGTGTGAAAATTGTAAACAATGGGTCTCTGATTTTCTTTTATATCTCTGATGGCCCAAAATGAATCCTAAGATGTTATGTGAATCATTTTCATTATGTTATTAGTTCTTTATAAAACCTACCATGAATTAAGAATAAAATTGCAAATAGTTGGCCCATTAGTGTGAAAGTTTCACAGTTTCTGTACCTTAAATTATATTTGTATTAATAAATGCAAACATATGAAGGGTATTATTATGACAAAAATAATTAAGGAAAGATTAAAAGCTTAAAAGAATTAAGAATTAATATGAACTAAAAGCAATACAAACACGATATTTTTTTCTTCTTAAAGGTGTCAAGATTGTGACAAACATGTGGAATATCATTGAAAAAAGAAATAAATCGTAATTCTCTTGAATTATTCACTAAACTTCATTTAGTATTGTCTAGAAAACATCCAGATAAATTCATGTCTTCATGAAAATAACAACCAATTATATGTTTGTAATATACAACGAATTACTTAAAAGTAATAATAATATCTTAGCAAGAAAACAGTTTTGTTTTGTTATTTAAGGAAATAATATATCAAATTCGTTCTGTTTTAAACAATTAATGAACAATTCTACTATGTTAAAGAAATGTTTCTATACAAAATGAATATGCATAACATGAAAAGACTTTAATAAGTTAATCCTATTTTCTCAAATTATAAAGCATGAGAGGATTTAGAGCTTACGCTTTTGGCATTAGGATATATTTATGTTTTACTGCATTCTCTAGAGACGTTTATTAAGTTGCAACTACGCTAAGAAGCAATTAAGAATAATTAATTAAACATTGAAATAGCAAAATATTCTCTTTTCATTCTCTCTAATAAAACTAGTTGAAAGTCAATAAGTGTATTATGTGCTTTAATATACTTACAGAGATATTATAATGTCAAAGATATCTTACAAATAGATATCCTTGTTTCTCTAATCTTTGTTTATTCTCTATCTTTTAAAAGAACATAATTTTGTATGATTCGTTTTATGTTTGGATTTTTTTACAATAAACACGTAGTTATTAAGTTCATGAAATAAAACCTGCCTAATTAAAAGCAGTAAAATACGATATATGTGTGAAAGCATTCAGAGATATTTTTATATGAAAAAGAATGTATGAAACGAATTATATAATATACGGATTTATGCTAAGAGTCCTGAAAATTCTACAACTTTGATACTGGACGTACTGCTTTGATACAAGACGTTAACATTACTAACCTAAACTTGATTAAAATTCGGATTTTTTGTTTTGCTATGTTGTATCAAAATGGTTTCACAGTTTCGGTTGAATATAATAACTATATAGTATAAAATCACCTCACCTACATATTTACTGTGTTCTAAACCATTATATGCTCATAATATTTATATTCAAATTTTACATTTTGAAATTAATAAAAAAATGTATAAAATCATAACAAATTCCGGTTCTGTGAGAGAAAGAAATAAAAATGTTAGTATCAGTGATATATATATGTAAAATTACAAAATAACTTATTAGGTATAACTTCATATATATATTGAAACTCATTCATACTTCAATATTTTGTTTTAAAAAAGTTGAATGATCACTGTCAAAACCTAATAAATGTAGACTGATCGTGATGTCTTAACAGTAATAGCTCTAACCCCATTGAAGAGAAATAAGTTCTGTCACTGGAGTACTGGTTATTTCGGCCCACGTATTCTTATACCTACAAGTGAAACGGAGACCTCGATACATGCATTGTAATTTTTAATTTTGTGACTCATTTTGTAATGCACGAATCGACACCAGTAGCAACCTATAATTTAAGATATTGAGGGATAAAAAAATAATATCCGAAATATTACATTATTAAATATTGAATGATATATTATATTATAATAACGCTCAATATTGTTCAACAGTTTGTGTTATTTAGGTAAAGAGAGAAGTAATCATAGGTATATGATAATATAAAAATATAACTCCGGATCAATAATATTTATATGACTAAAATTAAAATATAATTTTTCGAAATTAAAAGAGAAACATTTTTTACTCATGCTTAAAAGCAAATAATTGTCATATTTATATAAACAACAACAATTTATAATATTTTTTATTTCAAATATAACTAGACAAATTCTGGATTTATCGAATGCATTTTATGAATCATAATATACATATATGATTATTTTTCCTTTGATAAATTTTGCTCTTTTACTATTTAATGAAATTTACCATTCACGGTTCTTAATTTTCGTAAACGAGCTTACATTTTCAAGAAACACTCTTAAATTTCGTATATCATCTGCGCATAAAGGAAATTGGATAGCTTCATCTAATGAATCGTAACCATGCCCGGTTCATCGCGTTTTCCAAGAAAATACTCACCCTTCGTACTAAATCGATGTAATCCAATTTTCCTGGACAGTTTTGTAGAATAGATTATTTGACTAATCCCTTAAGCTGCGAGCTATCAAATTTTCAGTTTCCCCATGCGAAGATTAAATCTATTATAGTAATACACAACAGGAGCCTACCATGTTCATAATATTCTCAAATTATTTCATAAAATCTGGTTTAACGCTCCTTTGTGGGCTTTAAACGACGCATCTTGTTCAGCCATAAAATAATACTTTTCTGGAAAGATGATTCCCTCTTAGAAAATTACTATTAACAAAAAATTCTTAATTTTCATAGATGAGGATTAATTTGTAGTCATTAATCAGTAAAATCAGATAATAAATGCATTTAAGTAGATAGTGGTATACTAATTTTTTAAAATATTGCAGGAAAGGGTATTAGATTATAATAGTTAAATTAAATTAAAGCAAAATATTTATAAATCATTGTTGATCAATAATGAATATGTATTTCTCCATGTAGATTTTAAATTGCTGGTATACTAAATATAACAATCAAAATTTTCTGAAATGATATTTTGGCGATTATGTATGCTTCAAATCTTTTTGAGCTCAAAATCACATTTTTGGGTTTATGTCTACCATCACGACAAATAAAAAACCATCTCAAAATATTTATTGAAATTTAGCTTGAGGATTTACGACCAAAGAATTGAATACACACACACACACACACACACACACACACACACACACACACACACACAATTATAACTTACATGGTTCAAACACCTTTTTTTTAATGTCGCTTGGCACTTGGTAATGCAAATACTATACCATTTTTCAGATGGTTTCATTGAACGTTTTTATAGCGACACTTCGCAAATTAATGAAATTTTAAAATATTAATAAAAATGTTCAAGAGAGGTTTCGATGTGTACTGAAAATTCAGTTCAATTAGAGGAAAGAAGATGTGAAGGAAGTCAAGGAACGAATTTAAATAGAAAATTCAATCATAAATGAAATTATAAACCTAAATGTGGTCAGAAAGATAATGCATTGATTACTCCATCAAAATTCATGGCCATAACTATCAGAATTAATTTCTCATAAAAAAGAAAATTGGAAAGTATTAATGTTTATCTTAAAACTCAAAAATTATATTTTTTAATATCAATTAGATTTTGTGTCATTCTGAGCTATTTTTTATTTCATAATTTTTTTTAAATTTCTTTCTTTGTACCAGGAAGCAGACAGAAGTGATAATATGATAAAAGTATTTTTTTATTTATAAATAAGAAAATCAATATAGATTAAATAAAATACGAATTTCAAAATTACTAATAGCTTTAGTGTTGCTACAAGAAGGGACTTTAATATAATTAAACAAACGAAGAAATACCAATTCATTTACTTATGTTACTAACGATATATTTAATTCGATCATAATGGAAAACCACAATAAGCATATACAAATAAATTTTATGTTTTGAATCCTATTTTAGAGTAGTAATTTTATATACTTAAAGTAAAATAATAATTTACTTTTCTTACGAAATAATTTGAATAACAAATCACATGAACTAGAATGATTCTCTTCATAACACACTACAAAATCCACCGACGAAAAGCGCGTGCTCGTATCGGAAAAAATACCATCTTAAATCAAAACATCTCAACGATTTTAAAAGAATTTTTACGCATCGTTTAATGCCATAACGTACCAAAAATAAAACAAAAAAAGTGACGCGATTTTCTGAATTATTTTCTGCTATACACCAAGAAGAGAAAAAAAAAGAACTATCTTTTTTTTCTCGGAACAGCCTTCCTCCTTTCGCCAAAAGGATAAAAGTCTCATGTTAACAGCACTAAATTCCCTGTTCTCTCCTATCAAATAAAAGATGCAATCGAATTTCTTCCTCTCAAGCGTTGATAATAATAATAGTCTAAATGCTGATGATGATACGGTACTAGACACTCTCTGAGCCCTATTACCCCATCTACAGGGCATCGAAATCGATAACGTGGAAGATCGGCATTCAATAATAAGTTCCCAGCGTACTAGAGTTGTTTAGTAGAGGCCCTTCTCTGCGTTCCCTACTTTTTTTAAAAACAATTGTTTCAGTACTATTCTAATTTTGGAATACGTAACATGCGAAAAGAACAGAGAACAATTTTGCTTTTCATTCCCCATCCTTTGTTTGATACATTTACTCAAGATCATTATTTGCTATGTCACTGAAGCATTCATGCGTTGGCTTAAAGGATCAGAAAGAATGTCCCGGGCGCTTGCTTTAAACCTATTCTGTCGTGATCGTTTGACTAAGAGATCTTTTCAGTGAATGGCTTCAATGGAACAGACATCGCATTTAACTACAGCTATTTTAAAGTGATTGCTTTTTTCCCTTCTGAGCTGAGATGGCATTGATTCAATGCTCCTTTAAGCATGAATTCACTGCCTGACAGATTCGCGAGCGTGCCTGACGATTTTGCTAAAGCTTCTTTGCTGAAATTTAAATCATTTGGGAATTGTTTACGTTTCTTGGTCCGTTTTTTTGTTTTTGATTTTCTTGTGCAACTTCCAAACCTTTCTATAGTTAGTTTCTTTAGCACAATATGAGTATTGTATTAGTTTGATTTTTTTCAAAAATATGAATAAGCATTTTCAGTTTTGGAAGCAGCGTATACATATAAATGTTTTACTAAAATAAAACATATTTTAAAAAAATTATATTATTTCAGTTTGTTTGGCATGTAATAACGTCTTTTTCTATTTGATTTCGCCGATTTTAACTAAACTTTGCGTGTTTTTTCTTTAGAACAAGAAAAGAAATACCATCAAATTTTGAAAATGCCAAAGTAATTTAAATATTAGAAGCTTATTGACTTTTGCTGTGTTTCTGTAGTATTTTTGATGGAAATTATTTTACAATACTTATTTTAATAACATGTTAACATTTAAAATTTTACCTTTTCAGTAATATAAAATTCCTTACTGTGAAGTGTTTCTACAATTTCTATTAATTAATTTTACATACATTGTAGTCGAATTTGAAGTCCGGCAAAGGAATCTGATTTATTCTACCAATATTCTTGGAAGTGTCCTTTAGAAAATTTTGTTGCCTTAAGAGCTAACATTTGTTGGTTTATTTGAAAGAAAATTAACTGATTTGGCCTTCGTTTTCAAGGAATACAATTCCTCAAGGACTATCAATCGAGTAGTGTGGTATACTAAAAGGATAAAATGTATTATATTAAATTAATACAAAATTAGGTTTTATATTAAAATGACAAACTTGATGAAATGAAATTGAAATTAATTGAATTGATGAATGAAATGAAAAAAAAATGATTTTGATATCTTAATGAATCTCAACAATTAAGCATTCGGCGTCATAACTTTAGTTTTACATCTCCCATATGTATAATGATTTAAGAACAATTGTAATAAAGCAAAAAAAATCAGTTTAAAATTTTAATGAATTGAAATTTTTGCAATTAAGTCACTGTCATTTATATGAAAATTAAATCTATTCTCCTGAAATTTATATGCTGACAATAAATCAATGACACTATGCAAAAAAACAAAATTTACGCAAAATCTTTAAATATCTGAAATATTATATGCAATGTAAATTCAATCAGTAAATTTCCAAAAAAAGGTTTCATTAAATAAAATAATACATAAAATTTACAAAGTTAAGAACTACCACTGTTGAATAAAAATTTATATTAAGAAACTTCAATAAAGGTATTAATCCTTAAGAAAGCAAATAAAAATTATAAAAAAAAACTAAAATAAAATGAATTAAAAAGGAAATATTTTAATTAATATTAATTGAAAATGTTTAAATTTAAGAATTCCCACATTTTTATAATTTATTGAATTGAGGTGAAATCGAAATTCTTATAGAATAAATAAATTAATTTCTATTTGAGTTTTAAAATATAATTTATAGATTTCTATCAAAATTGACAAAATATATGGCGTAAGATTGAAAGAGGCTACTCAAGCTCGTATATCGTTCCTGTAATTCCAAAATGGTAATAGCTAAGGAAATAAATATTGTTATATGAACTTAAATTCTAAATTACGAATTACTTAAAATTTTGATCCGAATTAGTGGTAGAAAGACACCTTTACTTTTGTTTTTGTAAACACGTTATATGGCCATCATTATAAAACACTGAAATATAATTAATTAAGAATGAAATATTTTAATTAATATTAATTAAAAATATTCAAATTTAAGAATTGCCACAGTTTTATAAACTATTAAAATACGATGAAATCAAAATTATCATAGAATAAATAAATAAATTTATATTTGAGTTTTAAAATAGAATTGATAGGTTTCTATCAAAATTAACGAAATATATGGCGTAAGATTGAAAGAGGCTACTCAAGCTTGTATATTGTTCCTGTAATTTCAAAATGGTATGAGCAAAGAAAATAATTATTGGCATATGACTTTAATTTCTAAATTGCAAATTATTTAAAATTTTGACCTGAACTAGAGGTGGAAAGACACCTTTACGTTGTTTTTTGTTAACGCGTTATATGGTTATCATTATAAAAACTTAATCATGTAATCTTAAGTTAAAACTTTATCCGAGATTTTGAGTATTGCGTATAACTTACTTTTAAACAATTAAGTCGGTAAGTATAAAACATAAAGACATGAATAAATAAAATTTCGAAATTGTTGTAAACCGAAAGGAATAGAGATGTATCAAATTCTGAGCTTATCTGTTATAGAAAATATGTAGTTTTTCAAAACAAATTCTTGTTTATACTAATTACTACAAGACAAAGATAAAAACGGGCACGCCATTCCCCGGAATAGTATGAAAACCCAAAGGAGGGAAACATTCCTCTGTTTTATTAAGTGCGTGAAGTCCAACTTCATTCTGAACAGCACGGAATCCAAATGGCCCAATGTATTAAAGAAATAGTTAAGCAACGAATAACTCACCAGTCACGATAAAAAAAAAGAAGAGGAAATGTCTGCATGTTCTAGAAAACTGGGGAGAACGTGTTTGGGAGTTTTGAAGCGTGTGACTGTTCGAAAATAAGTAAAAGAAAATAGAAGGAGGGAAAAAAATGAGTAAAAGAACGGAAGAGAGATCCTACTTCGAATAATAGAAGATGACGGATGCATTGGGAATATAAGCACATCTTCTAACAAAAGAATATGTATTCTTTTTCAATTCAACGGATACATCTCCCTTTCCGCTTATGCCAGAGAAATGACGCGCATACATCTTGATATTCGGAAAACGCTTCGGAAATATGTGTGGATACAGATTTTTCGATTTGTTTTCGTTAGAAGTGCGTATGCAGAGCCTTAAGAGGATTCGATTAAGGCTTTGAAAAGAGTTTTCGATTTAATACTCAAGATGTGCGGGGGAAGAAAATGGTTTTAAGATAGTAACTTAGTATGAAGTTTGCATATTTCTGATGGATTTAAGGGAATAGTGAGAAAGAAGAGGCCGAGTTTGCGATAATATGTTATTTCATTTGATGCCCCGAAAAAAAAGAATTCGTCTTAATACTGAAAAATTCAATTTTTGCGAAAAATGTAATTCGGATATTTTTTGTGATGAAACTAAACATAAAATACGTATTTCATTTTTACTGTTATATTCTTAGAAATTAAATTATTCTTTAAGATGAATGTAAAAATAATGATTTAGAAAAAAATCAATTTATATTTTAACTTTAATTTCATTCTTTTTAAAAATATTTGCTATATATAAGCTAAAATTTTACTGTTAGTTTGAAAAATATGTAAAGATAGACAGAATATGTCATCTTTTAATGGATTATGTGCTTTATTAAAGATATAAAAACATTAAAAACTTGCCGAAATATTTTTTTGAACATTTAGAAATCCCCGTGAACCCCTAGTCACACGGGGCTAACAGAAGTCGACAACACATTTCATTAAGACATCACATACAGAAAAGATACTCACGCATCCCATTCACGGCCCTTTTTTACGGGGAGGGGACATTCCATCATATCACAGATAGTACAGATAAAAAACTACCACGCCCTAACAGGAACTAGAACTCATTACGCTCAGATCACGGGGAAGACAATGCTAGGCACTCCAGGACGCCGGCATTCCGAAATGTTCAAATAAAAGTTTTATACAATTTTAAAATATTGGATGTATAATGTTTTTCAATATTTGATTTGTTAAACGAATGTGTTCATTTTCATTTCTGTCATATTTATTAGTTTATAATTTTTAAATTCTTTCAACACTTTTTCACATGATTTCTCATATGATAGGGTTTTAAAAATGTAGAGATTTATACCTTCTTCAGAACAACAAACTAGTTTTAAATTTTTTTGAATTTCATAGTCAATTGCTTGATAATTTTAATTACAAATAATATACTTCAACTGGCAATGAAATTAACATTTTTTCAGAGATCTCACAATATTATTGTCATTGAATTACAAATTTAAATCTAAACTTGTTACTTATGGCACTTTCCATTGACAAAGCCTCTGCTGATACAGAAGCAAATTTTAAACCGAAGTTATGCGTCTCTTGTTTCAAGTAGCGTCAACTAGGGCCAAGAGTATGACTTTAGCTACACATTCATTACATCGCTTGCACAGCCCCTTTTCAGGAGAGGGGGCACAATGACGCACCTCACAGATAGCCCACAGAAGAAAAACCATACTCGAATCGAAACTTAAACCTGAGACTTTCAGAACACGAGAAAGTCGCGCTACCTCTGTATCAGAAAGCAGGCAGACCTAAACATAAGAATGTAACTAAAATGGAAGTATTTCATTTATATACTAAAAAAAGTAATTTCTTATAAGATTTTATAACATAATTTCAGTTCTGTATAATATTAAGATGAATTTCTTAAGTTTACTTTCAAACTTCTAAAATTAAAGGGGCTGTTTTTTTAAATACGGACATATATTTGGTTTATAATTTAAAGTAAAAAAAATCAACTTTAAAATCATTTATTCATTTTATTCATTAGAATATGTATGCGCTTATTCTTATTCATAAATACTGTGTGCAAGAAACTGAAATATATCATTTACGGTTTAATTTTGGCTATATATTATGCTTGCTTTTCGAAAGGACCTTTAATCGAAATCGTGAGAAATCATTGAAGTCAATTTACGATCACAGACAATTTTAATAAGAAGGCGTAAAACTATAGATAAACTTCAGAATTCATAGAACATAAAGTGATTTATTTTGCTGGTGCTTTCACCATTGTTATGAATTTGGTGTAAATTAGATGTAAATATTGCAATTACCTATGTTTTTTTGCAAATATTGTGAATATTTGGAAATAATTGTAATGGAATCACGCGTCAGCAAGAAAATACCGTTCTAAGGGGATTTACAACTGAAGAACTCCATATTTTACTAGTTTATAGATATGTTAGGGCGGCTTATGGTTTTTACTAAACGTTGAAATGTATAGTAAAAGCTAAGAAATAAAGATTTGTTCTTAAAGAATATTGGAGAAATGTCCAGACTTGTCTGGAACAAGCTCGTGCTTTCAAAATTTGGCCCACCCAATTTAGTGGGACGTTATTTAAAGTACGTCGTAAAGGTGGAAAATCAATTCATTTCACACAACGAGGTAAGTTGATTGGCTTAGCTTGAGGGAGAGTCTTAAAGTTTCTGTGGCATATATTTAATGCCCGTTTTCCTACACAATAATGTCTGTATCTTCGCATCGTTCTTGTGTGAGACAATATGTAGTAACAATATGTTACAGTCTAGACTTTTTCAATATGTTATATGTGGATTTTTCAAGATAATATTTAGACTTTTGGTAAAATAAGCCTAATACCTTTTATACGCAATGTCCTGTTAATGTCCCGATACACTCAAATGGTTATGAGTAGGGAGTAAGAGGGTTAAAAAGCCAGGATAACCTAGTTAGTCCGGTGTTGAATTAACATTCATTGGGTTGAGTTCAAATCCCACCGGCCGAATATTCCTCGTGTACATAATTGCTGGTGGACGTATAAATCTTTCGTACCAATGGAATTATCCATGCCGAGATTAAACCACAAGGGGAACTGGATCACAGATTATCATTCTCTGATTCAGTTCTAAATTATGAGATGTAAGTGGATGAATGAAGTATTGCCGGTGAAAGGGGCTATTATACATGGTTACCTATGGCGTACTCTTTATCCTAGAAAGTGCTACAGAAAGCAAGAGGATCTAAAACTCGTCTTAAACTTGGTGTTTTCGTTTAGAGACTTGTATATGGCAGGCACAAATATAACAATTAATAAGAGTATTAAAAATTGCTATGGAAAATGGTATAACCTTAATAATCTTTATATAATAACTATGCTAGCTTTATCATCGTGCTGTTAGAACACCTAAATAGAACAACGTACCTTATTTCTTAACAATCCGTCTTCTATAATACAATGACGCACGGTTCTTACATCATGGTAGACTAGTAATTTTTTCCGTGAGTTGCGCAATCACCTTGATGTCACATACACAAGCGGGTAGACGTTATTCGCAGATCTAATTGAATGTGAACACTTCGTGAGACTTTTTCTCTGGAATCACCTTAATCCTCTCACTTTCTCGGTCATTTAATATAAAACTTTACTTTATATGTTTTATGAGTATAAACGATTGCATTTACCAAAAGAAAATAATTTTAAAAAATCAATTCCATTCTTATTGATTAAAAAGGAACACTGTTAATTAACTTCTAATTTTAATTAACTATTAATTTTTGAAAGAGAATAAAATGTTCTTTCTTTAAATGAAATAAAATTTAAAGAGAAATATTTCACGAAAAATGACTCTTTATTCTAAATAAATCTTCTTATTAGAGACACCTCTAAACCAGCACACATTATAACAAACAAAGCAGCTCGACTCTAATTATTTGTGTGTGAAAAAAAGGGCTTTCTACTTTGATATCGTTCTTTCATTTTAAGATATGGCCAAAACTTTCATTGCAAAGCCAGGAAATATAATCCTCCATTCGACGATTATTTCTTAGCAAAATGTTCTAATGTTCTGGAACTCTGTTGTCACACCATTTTTATTGAGCCTTCGAATTAGTTTAATTACTCGGAGAGATTATTTTCACGGCCTCGGGTGCAGTTTCAAATGAATAAATAAAGAACACTTTCTTCATTTGTGTTAAGATGGGCGAGAGAATGAAGAGTTATTAGAATGGTTTTTCTATTTTTATGCGCTTACATTTTTCTGAGGATTACACATTTAGAATCAGCAAAACTATTTTCTTTAATTTTATTTATTGTTTTGATGAAATTAATTAAATGGGAAATGGCAGAGAGTTTTGTCTCAATAGTTTTACTTGTTGGAATGAAAAATACATCCCACTGGCCCAAATTCTCAGATGCATCCGGTATACGTAGAAAAACACATAAAAGGGGTTTTAATTAAAATTCCTCGAGATGTTTTAATGTGCGCTGAAAGAACTGTTAAGACGACAGAGATATTAAAACTGTTGAGAAGATACCAGATAGGAAACAGATGGGAAAGTTGCGTTATAATGCTAGATTCAAAAATACTTTTGGAGCTAATAAGAACTTATCATAGGATGTTTGACATTAATAATGGTTTTTAATACTACTAATCCGTCACTTCGTTTATTAAAAATAGCGTGCTAATTTATAACTTTGTGGAATTTTATTGGATTTAAACCTTCATTATTAAAATACTGATGACAGTTTCGTGGCCATTTAGGAAATGTTTCGTTCTTTAATTTTAAAGATGATGCATTTATTGAATGTATTTTAAAAACTTTTATCAACTTAAGAAATTATTGAAAAATAATGCTTCTTTACATTGTTTATAATTAATCATGCAATAAAAATGCAAACATGATTACAAAAATAGAGCATTTATTTATAACTTTGTAGAATTTCCTTTAATTTGAGCCTTCATTATTAAAAATATTAGTGACAGATTTGCGATAATCTACAAAACGCTTCGCTCATTACTTTTAGGAAAGATTAATTTATTGAATTTCTTTTTAAAAACTATTTTCATCTTGAGAATTGATCGGAATATAATATATATTTCCTTTGTTTATAATAAATCAATCGCTACTCGATCTTTTGGGTGATATCAAAGTGTTTATAATCAATCATATATGATTTTAAAAAAAATGATTCCATGAATTGATGTTTCACGATGATAAAGCATCTTAGTTGAAAAAATGTTTTTACTGAATTAATTAAATCGTATTATTAAAAATAATAATGCATTCCATACTTCAATTTTGAGCAAAAGTTGAAAAGTTTAACAAATTTATGATACTTAAAAATGTATTATTTTATATAAGCAAGCATTAACTGTTAATGTAACAAAAAAAAAACAATGTAAAGACAATATAAAGTACGAATAAACTAAGTTGTCTAATACCGAAAAGGATTATTTTAATAGAAGATGCCAGTATAATTAATAATGATGTATGTTTTTATATTCCTAAAATATGTTTGAACAATTAAAAAATTAATTAATTTAGAAATAGTTACTTCCTTGCTTTGCATAAAACAGCAAATAATTGGATTTTGAAAAATTATACATTTGAAATGAAATAAAATTTTCAGGAATCACCATCAAGCTATCAATTATATTATGTACAGTGTTTAGCTACGTTTTTAGCCTACTTAAATTTGTATTTCTGTTATCAAACTGTCAGACTGCATAAGATAGAGATAACGCCTATTTTATAACCTTTTGTGAATTATTTTTTCTCAATTCAAAAGTCTGTTTGCTGCTTATATTTAGTAGTTTTTATTGAATAGGGATATGAAGTAAAACTGTTGAGCAGGAATTATTATTGAATCAAAATTGATAGCTTAATGCTGTTCCACAGCAGCATTTTTATGTTTTTTTCAAACGCTCTTAAATAAACGATTCTATAAATTAGAAAGATTAATATAATGAGATAACTTTGCAAATATTTTGTGAGAAGACAGCTCTATTTAAAAATTAACTTTCTAGGAAATAGCCAAAGAGGAATATTTAGATGAAATTCTTTTTCACTTTCAAACCTGTTTCTGTAACATCTATCTTCCATTTATGCATCTGAAAAATTAACAGCCTTTCACAAACAACGCATGCAATCATGCGAGTTAACATTTGATGATTTTTTTCTTTCATTTTAAAAATTTGGACAGTAAAAGGAATATAGGAAACAAATGCACAAATGCTGGAAAAAGGTACAGCTATGATGTTTGCGATGCCATTTGTAATATAATCAGGTTTCAAGATTTTCCTTTCTGCAAATATAGCTTATTGGGAATTTATGGCGGAATGGAAAAGAAATATACGAAATATTTAAGCTATATTTAATTACGTGTAATTGAAAATACATTGAAATTAATTTTAGAAATTTGGAGCAATGTCATTTAAAGTGATCAAAAATTTTGAAAGTAAGAGAAGTGCATAGATTTTGAAAATATGGTATAGTTTTATATTGATATAGTAGTTATTTATGTATGAGTAATCTATTAGTATTTGCACAATGCAATTAAATCCAAAAATATAACTTCATTCATATTAAGTAGATTACATTTGTTATGCTGATTATCAGCAAATGAATCAAGAAATTTTAAAGAATTGACAGTGAAACCACTTTTTAGCTTCCCATTCATAAGATCAACTTTGTTGAGATATCCCAAAATACTAAAACGACAGATTTTTTTTTCAAAAATGCGAAAAATTATTCACCTACTCTACTCATAACTGGTAAGATATTCTATTTTCTTAAGAGAGTGTTATGCAAGATAAATACATATATAAATATATAAATATTTCCTTTAAAGCAAAATGAATGAGTGTCTTAAACAAACAAATAATGTGCCATGGATATCTAATCAATCAATCACACAGAACAAAAGAAAGGGGTTGGGATATTTTGCATTGACATCCAGGCGACTCGGGCGGCATCAGTAGATTCGTTGAATTGACATTTCCATAATGACAGCATTAAAATTCAAAGTACACATATTTTTTGCTTAGATTCTTTATAGATTTTTTATGAAACATACATAATTTTTCTAAATTAATGCTACATTATTTCATTGCAAATAAAATTGCTGTAGTAAAACATTCAATTTTGCGAGCCTTTGATGTTGAACAGGTCATATCGAATGCAACTTGAAATTTATGGTTGGGATTTTAAAAATGATTATTTAATGCTAAGACATAAAAAATTATAATCTACTAAAAAAGGAAAAATAGTGGTTAGAAATTATAATTCGAGGAAACTTCCAATGATGAGCGATACAGACTCAAATTGAAATTTTTCATTTTGAACTAAGTCGTAAAAACGAAGCATACAGAATATGACAAACAGCATAAAGTTATGGTTTTCCAACACGAAAAACTTCTTTCACTTGTTAAAAAAAATATTTGGATAAGTATTAGATCACTGTTACGGGATGCGTTATTCCAATAATCGTATTCAAAAATGTTGTTTCTTGAAACAATTATTAGTTTCGCTCTCTGCACAATGCACTTTTTAGAGAAATTCAGTTTCCACGAAAGTATTTAAAGTTGGCATGCAAATTGCCAACAAGCGGGTTTTTTTTCCGAAGAATTTTTATGATGCTTGAAAGATAGATGAACAATGTAATTTACTATTAGAAATATTTTGAATAAATAGATATTTAATATTTATAAGTAAAGAGTTATTTCCAATATTTATAATATATTATTAAAGTCAATAATAATAAAATCCAATATTTATTCCACTTTACGTCTTTAGTGCAGATATTTCATTTCCTACTAAAATCAATCTGTTTAATCAAAAATTCAGTTTTAATTGAGTTTTTAATGTAATTGTTTACTATTCTGAATTTAATGCTTTTAAAATTAATTTAATGCTATTTTATCCCTTTGAAGAGATCTGGATGGATGCTAAACTGAAATTAATTATTTTATTATAGTCTAAGATAGCAAAAAGTTTTCATTTTTATTTCAGTTAGAAGAATGTGTGCTGTTTTTGTTTCATGTATCTTTCTTTGATATATATTTTTAAAAAGAAATTGGTGATTTTTATATAATTCCATTCACATGCTAATTTTAAAATGTTGGAAAAGATTACATTCCACATTTATCGAAAGACTTATCTTAATAGATATTATCTTTAAAAAGTGAAGTGAATACATTTTACTTAGGTTTTTGTTATCTTAATTAATGGAATGAAAACCTTATTGAATATTAAATAAACAGAAGTCTTATTTTCTTGCTCATAACAAATTATATATTCATTAAATTCGTGTAACACATACTAACATTTAATTCGTTTTGAGTTGAGCGTGTGGAAAAGTTATTTTCAAAAGTTTAATTTTGCTACATAGTTTTAATTTTTTTGAAAAATTAATTAGAAGAGTTTTTAAATTAAATTTATTATCATTATATCATTATTTTCAAATGGAATTTATAAAACACTAAAATTTATAAATACAAAAAGTTGTCTTAAATACTGTTAAACTTTCAGACTCTGGCATGTTCTTTCCAAAGAAATTGTTATAAAATATATTAATTATTTTAAACCAGACGTAATTATCTATTTTCTTGCGCATATATTTTTATTAACTTCATCATTATTAACTTTTCACCCACGGTATATCCTCCTTGCATTCATAAAGCGTTGCGATATGTGATGCTACTTAAAAAATGTAACAATATCAATGCCTTCAGCTAAGTGGAGAAAATGAAAGAGCTTTTGTTATTGTTTTTCTACAGTTTTCAGTTTTTTTCTTCAGGAATAAATGGTTTTTATGACAACAAATCATCAATAGTAGACATTTTGAATAGACATTTTTAAAATTTGGGGGTAAATGCCCGACAGTTATTAGGGAAAAACTTATGTATCAAAATATTATCATGTAAATTATCGGAAAGGTAGGGAGTGGGGTAACTAACACGGAAACGTTAAGTGTAGTACATTTTTCTCGATACAGTATTTTCCATCAAAGTAAAACTTAAATATACAGCGTAAACACGTCTATAATTCTATAACACGTCTATAACCATATGCAGACTCTATAATAAACTTCATTTCCGGGAAACTATTTTGTAGAAATCCCCTTTACGTTTTCGTCCAAGAATTAAATCTAATCTACATTCCTGCGCAACAAGATCTCAGATAATGCGAACCAGATTGAAAATGTACTGAGATATGGAAACAATGAAGAACATGGAAAGCAATGCATATATTAAATTAGGAGAGAAAATACACCGGAAATGTATGCATATTTAAAGCTGTTTAATTCAGCAGAAAACTAGAATTTCCGATGAACCTGAAAACATGTAATTAGGAATGCAGTACTTATCCTGCCGGCAACTCACCCTTCTTCAAAAGATGCTAAATTTAGAAAAATGTACCGAACAAGGGAGAGCATTATTGGAAACCATAAGTAGTAGACGTCATTAAAAAGTTCAACACACTCTAAAAGAAAATTCAAGAAACATGATGTTACTTTTCACCTTACAAGCCTCACTGACAGCGCATTTACATGAGAAATTAAATGCTGTACTATCGAACCGCAAGTGAATTCATTAACTGCAAGGAAGACAGAAGAAACGGTCAAGACGTCGTCCATGTTTGGCCGGTATTAATCGGTAATTTTAATAACCATAAAGTAAATAAACTGAAATAAGGCTCAAGGCCTTCATTGTAAAAGATATTGTGCCAAAAATAAAGATGTCAATTTACATTACTTTTACATGTATTTATTGTACATGTACATTATATTTATAAATATATTTGTTAATTTTATATTTTATATATATATTTGTACATATTTAATATATTTAATACATACATAAGTATACATTAATATATTTAATTATTATGCATTAATAATCACACACACACACTCATATATATATATATATATATATATATAATCCATAATATATTTAGTACATAGTTTACTTATTTAATATATATTATACTATTATGTATATTATATTATAATATACATAATAATATAATATATAAAATATTTGTACATGTATTACAAGTGCATTTTAAATGTATTTGTAACCAATTTTATTTTAATTTCAATGTGGCTATTTTTAAATTTTTGAAATAGATTTTTTTTTCTATTTCATAAGCAAAATTGCCTCAATTTTCGAGAATAATTTTTATACGTAGAGAATATTTGAAAATGAAGATTTAAGTAATTTAATTGGGAAACTGAAAGTGATTTATAATTTATGATTATTACAATTAAACAAAAGAATAATCGATTCATAGTAAACACATATTAAATTAAATTATTATTCTGAATAATAAGGATAAAACTTCATTTTTCTGAGATTTCTTACTAAAGTAGTGTATATAAAAATTTCTAATTTAATAAAATAAATTTTCAATGATTAGAAATCCCAAGTACGCAAAGCCATGCTGAAGTTATTTTCCAAGAAAAAAATTAAAGAGCATTTCATCATTAAAGACTGTAATTTTATTTTAATTTTCAGAATAAAAATTTGTTCATTTATTAAATGAACAAAATTTTTAACAAAGTTTTCGAAAGTTAGAAGAGAATACTTATATTTTGTTTTAAAATATAATTCCTTTATAATTGGAAGTAAAATTCTAATTTCTCTAAAATTGCATTACTAATTAAATTAGTCTTTCTTTTTGAAACTCCTGAAGTAAATCGGTTAGCAAGGGAATAAAATATTTTACCCTTTATTATATTTTAAGATGAGAAAATAAATTAAATTTATATAACAAAATGATAAACATGAATTATTTAAAGTGAATTTAATGTAATAGCTTAAGGTCGAAAATTCAAATAATATAATTGATATGAAGAATGAAATTACTTTTCATTTCAATAAAATGTTTTGATGATTTTATTAGTTTTTAAATTATTATTTTTTGTTTGTGATTTATAAAGAACGAATTTATTTCTCTTATGCATTTAAGAAAATAATGTTTTTTTAAAATTCCGTTGGATATAAAATGTCTTTCAAGAAAATAATAAATAAATAAACAGAATAGAATAAATAAACTATTCTCCTTTCGGTTTCAAGAGAAAATTAAATGTTTTTTTTTATTTTTCATTTTTATATAAATAAAAATTTCAAGATAAATATATTACAGACGAGGATATACTTAAAATATAACTCCCTAGTCAATTGTAATCTTTGTATTCTTTATACATTTATCTCTTTTACAATTTTTTATGAAATAGTCAGATATTTCAATTTTTGATGTGACTAAAATGAGAGTTTCGAAAGAGAAAAAAAGTATCTGTAATCATTTGATGGTATATCTTTTTTTGTAAATAAATTGGTTATAACAATAATATTACAACTGGAATCGAAAATTTTGAAAATGCCTTATTTCTGTGACTTTTTAAGATAAGTTTTGGCAATAACAATTGTTATAAATCAAATAACATTGCAAAATAAAGTAGACAAGACAGTAAAATTTTTGTTTTATTTTCAAACAAGTATTATTATTTCTAAACCGATGTATAATAACCAAACAAACATTTTTTGTACGAATGAAAAACGTCCATTTATATGTTTTGAATTTATTTCACTAAAATATTTTGAAACTTACACTTATTCATACACTTACTTATACACGTTTATAGCTTACAAAAAAATCTACGTATAGGGATTATTAATGAATCTAATGAATAATTTTTTATCTGAAAGGATATGGCATTATGTTGTGCCAAAACCAAAATTTATTCTAAATTTTAACTGAAAAAAGATTTTTTTTTAAATAAAAATTGGCAGGGTTGCTTAAGCTCAGTTGAAACAAAAAAAAATTAGTAATAAAAGTACCAATAAATTGAAAAATTTGCTTTTTTATAGAATTATTCAGACGATTCGAATCTAGGTTAATTAAGAAATTACATAAGTTTAAATAAAACACTTTGAACAGCGTCCAATAAATAATGGCAAAGAGAGAGGCTACCCTTATTAACCAATTCAGATTTAATATTATACTGTATATTTATTAAAAATATCTGGTTTTAAGTATTATATCCAAATGCATTAAATAATTCTTCTGGTATTAGGATTTGTTCTTAGACCACTTTAGCTCTGAAACCCTAGTTTTGGTCCAGTAGCAACACAATTTTTAAATATTAATTTAGTTTATGCTTATTTAGTTTGAGATTAATCTCGATTTATTTTGTGCGATTAATGGTTTAGCATATTAAGTAATTGTGATTAAAATTTTGTTATGGGAAATAAAATAAAATAAAAGTAGTTATTTGCCCATTTTGATCCAGGTGACCATTAATGGCGAGGTGTGCTTTAAAGTTAAACTAGGTGTATTTAAGAATTCATTATTCGTACCTTAAGATAATGCGTGCAAGAACAATAAAAAATGTTAGTGATCTTAAAAAGAGAAAAAAATCTCAAAGTACATGGTGTTAATTATAGTGCTGAGTTTTGAGTCTAAAACAGAAACAGAAAAAAAAATTGTGTGATTAAAATTCTGAACCATCTTGACTATGTTCAGGAGTAAAAAAAATGAGCTTGAAATCTCGCTAAATGATAATTAAACCTCTCTACTGAACTTGGATATGTAAAGCATGGGCAAAAAACAAATTAAAATTCCTGAAAAAAAAATTGGTTTTTCCCCTTCTCATCGAATGCGTTTATGCAACTGGTTTCAGTGTAAGCTTAAAAAGTCTGAAGTTAATAGAAGTAGTTTTCAAAGAAGGGTTCGTTTAGAGGAATGAAACCGAAATGGAATGAAATTTAATCAGGAAGATTTCAACGATGCGTGGTTTAATTTCATTTTCTGTTGCTTGTTATGCAAAAGTAACTTCCTTCATTCGTTTTATTCATTTCTTTGTTGTTTTTTTCTTTATAAAGATTGACTTACTGAATAAATTGAATTTTTTTGTGCCATCCATCATTTGGTTTTTCTCTACTTCTTTTTGCCAGCTGTGCATAAAATTGTGGTTATAGAAGTTTATGTTCGGTGTAATGAACTGAAAGTTAACCCAATTCCAGGGGAGTTATTATAAATGAAATTAGCATTGACAGGAAAAGTGAAGAAGCCGGGAAACTATTAGCCTGTTAATCCATGCAATATTTTTTTTTATTTCATATTACCAAGGACGAGGTATTATAACGCTTCATTAATTTGGTTATGTTTCTGAAAATGCAGTTAACTTCAAAAAGGAGTTGTTGAAAATTATTATTTTTTCATTTAAACAAAAAGAATTTCCTTTTCCGGTTTTTAACAGAATAAAATTAATTATTAATTATTGAATTTCAAAATTCAGGCATAAACACTGAAAAATCTGCTGTTTTATGAAATCTTTTTTTTAAAAATGAAATAGTTGATTTTTTTAGTATAGATGCTGTGAATGGAACATTTCTGTAGCATTCTTTTTGCCTAGGGAAATAAATTTTCTACTGCAACAATTAGGTCTCAGTGGTCTGGTATTAGATTCTTCACCTTCGGACTAAAAGGGCTGATTTCACTGATGAATCATCATGCAAGCGAGTCTGGTGCTCGGTAAATTCATCGGGGCCAAATATCCTTCAGTTTTGTGATATGGATGATTGAAAAGGGAGTTTAATCTCAGGTATCGTCCTCTTTTACCTGAATTATATCAGGCGTCGTCCTCATCATCAGCTCAAAATCCCGATGCTCGTTCTGAAATAGGGAACATTTATTTCCCTGCCTAGGGAAATAAATTTTCAACTGCAACAATTGGTTTTCAGTGGCCTGGTATTAGGTTTTTCACCTTCGGACTAATAGGGCTTCAGGTTCGAGACCTGATTTCACTGATGGACAATCATGCAAGTGAGTCTGGTACTCGGTAAATCCATCGGGCCAAATATCCTTCAGTTTATGTGCTATGCATGATTGAAAAGGGAGTTTAATCTCAGGTATTGTCCTCTTTTACCTGAATTATATCAGGCGTCGTCCTCATCATCGGATCAAAATTGCGATGCCGTTCTGAAATAGTCCTAGTGTTGCTTTAAAACGGGACGTTGATGTAGCTAAACTACAATAGAAATTTATGTTTCTTTTTTGTTTCAGAAAAATAAGTTAGATAGAATAGATTGTTAGTTATGATTATAATTTTCTTATAATTTAATACTAGTTCTTCATCAATAACGTCAAAGTTTTAACTTTTCAGCCATATATATTAAAAGAAATTCCTGAACTTTCCTGAAAGTTGATCTCTGATACCTCTTATTACATGAAACTATGATTGGTTCACAAGAATTGGCGTTATTTATCATCTAAAAATTTCATATTGTCCTTAACATACTTTATGATATTTCAATTCTTTCATTTTTAATTTGTACATTGTTTAGAATAATTTTGAGATCTAGTTTTTTAATCCACTTTCACAATCTTTGAATTTCCCTGGGGGGGATACCTTGAAAGGAGGAGGAGATGCTTCCAGGATGATGGTTGGATTTCGCCAACCTTGAAGAGTGCACTAATAGGTGGGGAGTTAGACTCCACCCATCGATGATGGAACGTCCTTCATACGAAGAGGGTTGTACCGTGGTCGGTGATGGTCATTAGGACTCAACCACATTTTTTACCAGTGCTGCTGTTGAGGTGGTCTGGTCATGCAGTTTTATTATTCGTGTGCCTTCGGGCGAGTCGAAGAGTCAGTGATATGACTTCCCAATCTTTCTATCTACTTTTATTTTTTCAAATCAGCCATTTATGGTTCAAAATTACTTTTATAACTCTTTTCATTTGAAAGTACTGATGTAAACTTATTGCCATTTATTGCCTGAGTAATCCAAACTGTTGTCAGCATCCGTTGTCGTCATTTTCAATACCTTTTCTATTATACATATTATTTAATATAATTTCGTGTTCTCTACTTGTAGAATTTTTCGGTACTTTCTCAGTGCATAATTACGGTTTGTATAAAAATATATAAAATGTCTATATTTTATTTTATGCTTTTAAATTTTCATTGATACAATTTTTAAAAAATGAAACAAATTTTAAATTTTAGCACATTATGTGCTGGATGAAGTACTTTTTCTGCTACTTTCATATCTTTAATCATGGTTTACATTTAACTCATATTAAATGATATAATAAATTATTAATTTTGGGAAGGATTTTAATTTGTGATGGTTGGAACCACAAACTTGATAGAAGGGGAAAAATAAAAAGAAGAAAATTTAAATAAAAATAATTAAAAATATTCTAATAAACACATTTTTTATTTCTGTTAATATGAATTATTTTAAATACAAATATTAATGTGACAGTAACACTGTCACATTAATATTTGTATTTAAAATAATTCATATTAGAGTCCTAAATACAATTTTTAGCGATATTAAATCCATATCATACATAAGAAAAATTCGATGACATTCCTTATCATGACATTGCTTTAATAATTACACATCAAAACATTAACCCCTTAACTGTTTTATTTAGTTTACGATCTAATTAGATGACACCTTCTATTTTTGATGCATTTTTTTTATTCAAATGGAAATCTATTGAATACTTGACTTATCAATGTATTCGAGTTAATTTTGATATTTAATTATAATAGTTATGAATGGTTTATTTTTTGCGAACAACTATCAAAATTCGATAAATCGATGCACGTATGGCATACGGACAAACCAGTTAAGTGGTTAATCTTAGGCAAACCTCTGTTTTCATTACTCTTTGAATTTCTAAGAAAAAAATTCAAAAACTAAAGATTCTAAAAACTATGAAAAATTATCTTTTTAAACAGTCGATTTATACAAATATTTCCTGGTTATTATCTTATAATAGACTAAAAAAAGAACATATTTTTTCACTTAAATATCCTTTTATGAAGAAAATATTTCACAACACTAGATATTTTCATAAAACTCTAAGTAAAAAATTAAATTAAAAATCAATTTATGTTTTTTATGGTAATTAATTGGTGCCCTAAGGATAATTCCATTTTTAATCACTGAACCAAAAAAGTATAAACTTATTTAACAATAGAGAATCCAAACATTATTTGACCTCGTATAATTATTACAAAACGTTTCTTTATAAGAAATTTGTTATCAATAGGTCCTATTGCAGTTCAGGAAACTGCGTCTGCTTTATTCTTAATTTATCGTACCTTTTCATAGTATTTCCAAATGTAGCTCTTGGAGATTCATAATGCTGATAATTTTCTACATTTGGTTACTAGTATGTCTAAATAATTTTTTCGCAGAATTTTTGCATTTTTATACAAGAAAATATAATTAAATTTCTATTCTGTAAGATAAAAAAAAATCCAGTATTTATATAAAACAACGCATGCAATATTAATCGGGATATAGTAAAAGTCACGTCGAATTTTCAACATCTTTACTTTTCATCTTCCTTGAATACATCATTTCATATACACATTAAAATACTATAGAATTGTTTAAAGTAATGTCCTACAATCTTTTTAAACAAAGCATGTAATACTTTCTACTGAATTCAAACATTTAAGTTTTTTTCACGAGTAGTGTTAATGATAGGTAACTATCTTATTTTAGATTAGAGTATCAGTATATATTAGAAATGTGCATCGCCCATCCGTTTAGAATTGTGTAACCGAGTGGTAAAGAGCCTTTAGCTATACGAAGCTACGTGCATGTGACTCATTAATAATTCACACAAGATCAGGTGATTGTTTAGTGAAGCTGCACCTGATCATGTGAGCGTAAGCTTTCAAACACAAGATTAATGGCACCGTATCTCAAGTCTGAACGAATTTTCACTAACTTATGCGCTTGGCATGGCTTAAAATCGCTAAACATTCAAGGCTAAAAATCGTTACACATTGTATTATTTTTGTTGATATTTAGTGAATCAAGAAATTGTTAGCCGAGCGCAGTTTCTGTTGCTAATTAATAAATAAATTATCAATCCTATAGAGGAAATGATTGCCCCATCCAACTATAAAATGTAATGAGAACAAAATAATCCAAAGGATATGAAACAGCACTCAACAGGATGATGTTCGTTGATGGAAGAAAAAAAATTAAATATACATATTCTAGATTTAAAATTAATATTGGTGTAACTTTTTAATTAGCATATATAAACTTGAGCGTATTAAAGACTGAAAATATTATCATTATTAAAGAAATATTATTCTTTAACTGGTGTCGAAATGTAATAAATACAAGATATTTTGATAAGAAAATGAATAGAAGGCAATTATACTTAAAGTCCTCCGATTCAAGGACTTTAAAATATTACAAACTGCATATTTCAAATACTCATTAATGATTAAATTAAATTTTTCTACGATGATCAGTTCAATGCCTTTCCAAAAAAGATAATTTGTGCAGAAAAAAAATATTGATGAATATTATTTAATAAAAATAATATCTAATGTTGAATATGAATAAGATCTCTATCTCATATGGCATTTAGTGGAATTTGGAAATGTAAAAAAATGTACATGCAATTGGAAATCTAATCATGATCTAACAAAGTTTAATTCGCAATCTGCAGTGAGTAAATCCCTTCATAAGACAATTGGTAATTACCTAGTTGTGGGTACACAATTTAAGCACCACGGTTTGTGAACTATATAATGCACCACAGTGTCTGTACAGAAGACTAACTGGTGGGATAAATGAGGTAGTATAACAGATGCAAACAATGCGATAAAGTTCAAAATAGGGCGAAAACTTTTCTTTAACTTTGTTGCAAAATTTGCAAGAGAGCAAAAATGTACTTACTAATATACTTATTATAATGATAAATTAATTAAGTAACAATAAAAATATTATTGTTACATTTTCAATCTTCATTTTTATTATAAAAAATGAATGAGAAAAAAAGAATAAAATATTGGACACATAATTATATATTGCCAATGTATAACAAACCAGATAAACCATCAACGCAGAAGCTGAATTTTATATGATAGTTTTTTTCTCCATTCACATATCATTCTAAATTCATGACAAATGCTTCAAAAATGTTTCCTGTATGTAAAAGCAAAACATTTCATTGTAAAGCATACGTCTAAGCTCAAAGATGTATCCAATAGAAATATCTCATTTACAGTGAAATAAAGAAACGACATGGATACACTAAATGTGCATCACAATTTTATCCCACTTAAATATGTACCATAACTTAAATTGAATACAAGTTTACCACTTTGAAACTGTTACATGGCTATTGAGAAGAAATACAAAGATATCTTAACGAATCTTTATGAAAAATACAAAATACAGCTACGACTTTCAATAAATAAACTTTTTAGAACTTTAAGTAAGGTCGGTGGTAGTTATTATTTTTGAAATGTTACAAATGCGGAATTTTCTCTTTCTCTATACATATATAGACACTGAAGTAATAAAACGCTGGCATAACTATGTTATATCGTGTACAGCTCCCGAGAGCACACAAAAGCCTCACAGTAAGGCATGGCGTGGATTTAACTAATTTGTAAAGATATTCTGTAAACAATTTACACTATGATTCTACTATGACTCTACTAGAGATGGGAATACGACATTGTGCAGATCTCTTGAGGATAGCACATTGTAAAACCTTCCATATATGGTCGATAATGTTAGGTCAGGAGAATTAGGTGGTTAAGAGAGAGAAATAAATTCAGAAGATAGCTCCTCAAGCTCCCCGTTAGCTACTAGAGAGTTGTAGGGCGGCGCCTTATCTCGTTAAAATTGTCTACGCCCATCAGGTGTGAATTCCTGCTGAGGGTCAGCAAGGATAGTAAAGTACCGCTGACTTGTCATGGTCCTGTCTACACACGTCAACGGTCAGATTTCATGCTAATTGCGCGTGCCCTTTACCCTATTGGAGCCTTTAACAGGTGGAAAAGTTTCTCGTAGAGAAAACAAATCCATATATTCATGGAGTTTTCTCTATACCCGTGCACCATTCCCCGTGCGGGCACCTCGAAATGAGGATGAGATGCTTCCGGTATGGTAGTCGGATCTCGCCAACCCGGAGGATACAATAAGAGTGGGATTTAGACTCCCCCACGATGACGGGACGTACTCCCTACGGGGAGGGTTGTACCGTGGTCGTTGTCGGCCATTAGGACTCTACCTTAGTTTCCGGTTGCTAGAGCGGCGGTCCGGTCATTCAGTTTCGTCGGTTAATCCGTGTGCCTTCGTGGCGGGTCGGAGAGTCTGTTCCATGACTATACCCGTGCACCACCAACCACCCGATATATTACTAAACGTGACTCCTTAGACCAGGCAGCGTTTTTCCAATCATTAGGAGCCTAATGGCAGATAAGGTGCAGAAATTTGTGTCTCTGAGTTACCAATAGTACACGAGATGGTCTGCGGCTTTGAAAATTAATATCAATTAGGTTACTATGCATAGTGCGTAAACAAACATACTTGTTGATGGATTTTCATTCAAATCCGCAGCGATTTGAGGAATGTTTAACGTCTATTTCGTATAATGATTTATTTCAGGCGTCGATGATCCAGTTTTATAAAGGCCCTTTTCAAGCCGGACCTCTGTCATAAATTCGAAGTTTTACCGGAAACCAGGTATTCGCGGTTTCCAGGTAACTTAGAAATTGTCGGGTGAGAAAACCCAAATTCCATCTCTACTTCGGAAATGCCATGATCCCTGTGCCACTGATTAGTCATTAGAAAAATACTCTAATCATGATAACGTACCATAATAACATAATTACGTACTATTATAATGTAATAAGCTCTTTAGACTCCTATTGTCTTATATACGCACTGTCGATCGCATCGCGTTATGCTGATTGGTTGAACACCTCCATCATTTGCAACCGTCCTGCTATACCAGTTTTTATGGCTTTTCAGTGTGTGTGTATGTATGTATAAGAAAATTAAAATGTTAAGCAATATGAAATTTCAAAGTAAAAATCATTTCTGAATAAAACTAAAACTCACAGTAGCTCACAGAAAAGCACACAGAGAAATTCCCTGGTTTGGATTCTTGCCTGAGGGAGATCATTGAGAAAACCTTCAATCCAGATTCATAATTTTTTAAAATATGTTTTGCTTTATTGACTCAATTTATTTTACTAATTTGGTTATATATATATATATATATATATATATATATATATATATATATATATATATATATATATATATATATATGAAAATTTTTACTAATTGTAATCGATAATTTCTTATGAAAAAGTTATATTATTTTCTGATGCAGTTCTCCATTTTTTATTTAATTAATCTTACACGAGATTTGTAAAACTTCTTAAGGCAGCAAGTTTTCACGCTCTAAGTGAAGAGATACAAATCCATTTATATTTAAAAATACATATTTTTCTTTACTAATTTGTCATGAGTCAAAGTAATTCTTATCAGAATCTAAAAGTATAAAATCTGGGGAGGAAAATATTTCGGTTTCTTTTGCCCTTCTCTGGTGTCGTGGACTGACATCATAATTTTTTTACTACTTGTTGAAGCAAAGATCTTTTTATTCTGAAATAATAAAGCATATATCGCCAACAATGAAATAACAGCAACAAATATATTTATGTACCGAAATAAGCTGACGAATATGGGCAAATTCATTATGACCAATATATTTGTCTTTACCAAGATATGTGGAAATATTGGAAATATACTATTAATCGCTTCTATGCCATTAATTATTTGTTTCTTAATCCCTGAGCGCAACGAATTATTGTGATTTGTTTCGATTTCCAGGGAAAGAATCGTCCAGCTTTATCTCCTCTTGAGTCATTGTACATCCTTTATGGCAAAAGTAACAAATCGTTGACGGAATAATTCACAACGGCATACCAACAGCACGGGACATTAATCAAATCCGCTTTAGCCGAAGGAGATATACTATTTCTTATATTTTGTCGATTCCGGTATATCTAATTCTTTCACGATTGAGTGACTACCGGTGTAGTTACCGATCGTGATTGAATTATGTTTGATTGTTAGAGTTGTTCTAATCTGGCGCTATTCTCATGAAGTAAATCACTGACTATTTCCTTCACTACAAGTTCGTTTAATGTTTATTACATACTATTGCATCTAATAAGCTTATACTTCGCTATAGAATTGCCATTTCTCAGTTCCTCAGGTTGTAACTAATATAAGTAGCATAAAATAGTTGTAGTAGTATTCAATTTTTGCGATATTGCACATTATTTTATTGCTCCTGGCCATAAGTTTCTACATTTTATAGCTTATCTCAAAATTATATCGTAAATACTAGTGAAGGAAACATTTATTTGAATTTAATCGATAAGTATGTTTAATTTTATGCTCTTATTAAAAATGTTACTGAAATATTCAATCAACATCGCTTTATGAGATAGAATAATTAATCAGTTTCTCATAATGAGTATTTTTTAAATGAGTTACATAAAAGATTAAACAAAATTGACTCTCTTAACGAGCGATGTTTTGCAGAACGAGTGACGAGGAGACATCGTGAGGTCACATGGAATGATCAAAATTAAACTAAAAATTAACTTAAATTAAACTAAAAATTAACTAGAATTAACTGGATATAGCCTTGACCAGATAGAATTATCAAATATAATAGCAATGATTTTGAACTAATCCTGTGAAGCTTTATAATAGACGAGATTTTCTGTCTAGCCAAATGTTTGGTATTAGTAAAGGATAGTAACATCAATGATCTGGTGGTTAACATAGCTAGAATCGACAAAGAATTTATCAATATATTCTCTATGTTTTAGCAGAAAAGCTTTGATCAGAAGATGAAATAATGCATTTGATAGTAAAACAGCTTTCAGTAAAATGAATCTCATGTAGAAAATATGGTGAATTATTACATCACTTTTTTTGAAGGTTAATGATATATCGGCTATGTGTGTTACAAAGTTATTTAAAGATAACGTTGTGTGTAATTTAAGCGAAATTATGAAGCGAAAGTAATAATAAATGTTTTTAGACATTTTCTGTCTGAAAAATCCAAAAACCCTTATAAATAATAAATTAGATAATTATAAATTTGTGTTACTCCAATTTTCGGAAAGGAGCGCTCTGTTCTGTTTCAAATGGATTCCTAATGAAAAAATTGTTTCTCTGCATTATTTAACAATTGTTTCGAGTGTTTCGCACTATGAGGGCGATTTGGGAGCGAATTATGCTTTTTGTGCGAGGTTCCTCTGGATCATAACATAATATAAATGAAAATGTTCTCTATGTTATAAAATACTTTATCCCAGTTTTACTATTTTGCTTAATAATGTGAGATTATTAGATTATTTTTTAATTCTTCAATTTCATTTTCTTTTTAAAAAGCATTATCACAAGACGATTTCGAAAATTAAGGCGTTAAAAGATGATAATCAAGTTCTAAATAATATAAAACGCTTATGGTTTTAATCTTGTCTTAAAAGGATGCAGTAGGAATACATAAAAGATATTAACATTTAGATAAAATCGTGGAAACATATGAATTATGTTCGAATTTTTTAATGTCAAAGAAAGGAATAACGCACACTTGAATCAATAATTTAATAAGTATCGCAGAGAACTATTTAACGATGTTCTTTTTGTTCGATTATCACTTTCTTAAGACTGTGATTGACTTTTTAAATTTATAAAACTTCTTTGCTAGTTTTATTTCTTTCAATAGTCTATTCGCATCCAAGTTTCAGAAGCTTCATTTCATGTGTCTATTCGAAATATGTATGATAGTTTTAATAATGACTATATTTTTTTTAAAAAAATTCATAAATAAATTTATTTTGTTTTTTAAGATAGAATATAGCATTTCTTGAACTTGGATGAAAAGATTTTGATGAATTATTTAGATATTTCTGCAGAAATATATTTAATTTAATTTAGTTATTAGTTAATTTTTTTCGCATAAAAACTTCTTCAAATATTTTAATTGTAAGCGGTATAGGATAAATTTAAATAATATTCTTTATTGATTATTTTAATATTATTTTTCATTAACTAAAAAAAGACATAATCTTTACACCTTATCAATGGCCCTATATTGGACAAGGAGATTTTTCATATAACATGCAAAATTAATTCATTGGCAAATGCTTTAATTTGATAGACATTTGACATCGAGCACGTCACATCTAATGTATCTCAGGAAATTTTAGGTGCATTAGCATGACGAATTAAAGTGCTTAGAAAAATTTATACTAAAGCAGATAAACAAAGAAAAAATTACAAATAATTTTGAAATATATTTAATTTTTTTATTTATTGTACATTAAATTAGTAAATACATTATATTTTTGGACACTGAAGAATGTAATACCATATCTCACCATACTATATAATATTGAGGATTAGGCTACACTAATAACTATGGTTTTCTTTATTTCAGAGTTTTACTGAAGCAGTTTTTTAATGAAAAAATTAAAAATGAGTAAAGTAGCTACAACAAAGGGTTTTAAATTGATGATGTTTTTTCTAAAGAAATACATGAACATATCCTAATAAAAAGTGCTTAGAATACTTAGATTGTACTATTGCATATACGACAAAATAGTTCATAGGTATTATTTGTTTGTAGCATTAACGATATAATAACAATATTATAAATTGGATTATCATATTAGATAAGATAATTCAGGAAAAATTGCGAAAACATTTAAAAAAGAAAGATTTAAATTATAGAAAAAATGTAAACTTTGAAATGTATATAAAAGGATTAGTGATTTTTTTCATATCCTAATTCAAATTTATCAAATAAATATTTTCATTCAAATTATCATAGAGAAATAATTATAAAATTCAATTTAGCCAAATATATATGTTGCAATTTATATTGAGAAACGTAGGTATGGATGTATTGATGCTTAGAAAAATCAAGATCATTTTACTTCGTCTGCAAAGAAACACCACACACAGAAAAATTCAGAAATTATTGTAATAAAATACTTTACTCCAACTTTACTATTTTGCTGAATAATGCGAGATATTGCTTAAGATTATTTTTATTTATTTGAATTCATCCTGAAAATTTTACAGCAATATCTATGCTTGTTAAAATTACTTTTATTGCCATTAAAAATAATCTGAAAGAAACAAAATATATAAAAAATAATTAAAATGACCTAAAAATTTAAAATATATGTTCATAACTTCTTTAAAATAAAATACCGCTTTAAGCACAAAATGCTTCAAATGTAAAATTATTACTGTCAAATGTTTTACGATCATTTCTATGTATAGTTATTTGCTATTTAATTTAAAATATTTATAAAACTATTCTCCAAAACCTAATATATCTATAAAGAAATAAAGCCATTTAAAAGTAGGATTTAATTAAATTAAATTTCACCAAGTCATGTTTAATTTCACATCATTAGCGTTTTATCGAATTAAAATGACCTGAATTTTTTTAAAATCAGAACTAAAATAAACTTTCAATGAAAAATTTTAATGGTATTTTGGACCAAAAAATGGTATGGGAGACAAAAATAAAGTTTGATAAACTATTGAAATTCAGAAAAACATATTCTAAAAGTTTGTGAAATCATTAAATTGTGTGAACAATTGTCTTTTCTTTAGTACTATGTAGAAAGTTTCCCTATTTATATCCACGAAAACTCTAATTTTCTGTATATTAGATGATCATATTATGATATAAAAATAGTTGTCAATAATTTGAATCTTTTATATCTGAATATATGATCATCTAATACAAGTTAGATAATTTCCCAGAAAAGGTACTTACAGCGCTAACGATTGTGTTCAGATTCTCTCCCAGATAGCTCTTGTTATAGTACCATCCATGTACGTCACACACGAACTCGGTATTTGACGTACTATTCCATCGAAAACTATGGCCTGACTCTTGATGTACAGCCTGAGCATACACTGTTCTATTCAACGTACATTGGCTGTACAGCAACTCCCAGTCCCTGTACTCACGTGCCAGGTACAGTCTCAGTTTCATGTACAGGTGACTACTGACATTTGCTATGGCATCCAGTTCGGGCACTCTACACCAATAGTCGGGGGTCCAGCTCATCAGGAGTTGACTGTACCCGTGAGAACCGAACGGAAGCTGGGCTGGAAGCAGGACCAGCCACAGCAAGAAGTGTTGATACCTTCCGTTGGACCCAGCGTTGGGCAGCACCTCATCGAAAGGCATCGCTCCGGCAACTGCCGGATTGTGTCTTCCGGACAGAGGAGAACACACGTGGGGGTGAGGCGCCACCTGGAAAACATCCCTCCGTCCGAGAGATTTCTCTCGAAGAGGATAGGCCGGATGCATAGGATGCCGGATAGCTGTTGATCGAGATTTCAAGACATGCAATTTCTTCTATAACCTTTCGTTTGAAGAGTTATTGGTTAAAACATACTCTTTTTCAGCAGATTTTATTTCGGTCAGAAAACAATCTCTGAAGATTCCCGGCATTGAGAGCTTCTTTAATGAAATTCTGAAAATTATTCAATGGAATTTCCAGCTACTGTATTACATTTTTTTAATTAATGATAATTAAAGAAATGAAAAGATTTAGAGATATTTCCATTTGTCTTTGATAGCAAAAAAAAAAAACATAGCTCCTATAACTCGTTGCTGTTGCTCCAATACTCTCGTTGTTGTTACTGAGCTATAGCGTCAATGAATGACTTAATAAAAGTTTAATATTTAAAAATGAATTAATTTAAATCATTTGACCCAAAAAATCATAATGATCGAATACCCCCCCGCAGCCACAAGAAAACTGTTTTAATCCATTAAAATTGTATTCTACATCAGATTATTTAATAATTTTTAAATATTAAAAAATAACCATTACAAACAAGTGATATTAAAAGAACTTTAAATACCTCATATAGCCTTACATAAAAATTAATATTATTGCTCATGTATAAAAAATAAATAAGTAGTTATTAATTATAGTAATAATAAGTAGTAATAAGTAAATATTTATTATACATCATAAATTTTATATATTATTTATAATTAATGAATTCATGTATTTACTTATCTTGGATTATTGATGCCTCAAGTTTTTCCAAATTAAATAATGAATCTAGAGATAATAGAAACTATTTGAGAAAAAATGTATACTATTTTAGCTAACATATATATTTTCGTGATTCAATGCAATAAAAAAAAGGAATTAGAAATGTATGTGCGATAAAAAATAGCTAAATCTAAAATATTCAATTAGATATTAATTCATATTAAGCTTTTTAAGAACATTCATAATTATTTCTTTCATATTTATCTAAAAATTAAAGAAATAGTATCCTAAAAGTAATTTCGATAGCATTATATTAAAACAAACATACATTAATTCATATTTGATTTTCTGTATTATTGAATTTAATGAATAATTAATTATCCAAACAACCTTCCAAATGCAAATACATAATTTGATATAATTTATTAAAAAGGAAATTCTCAGAAATTTACAACGTAATTTCAGTAAAATATAATAATATGAAAACAAATAAATACTGGACTAGTTTAAAAAATTTGCTTAAACGAAACTGAAATCATTTCTGCATCTGCTATTTATTTACTTGCAGCAAATTAAATAACGAAATTACCCAATTATTTCTAACTAAATTTTAGATGTTTATCGCTTTAATTCAATAAAATTTTATTTTTTGAGTAGGTACAAATCCTAATGCCATGTACAAATAATTTAAAGAAACCGATGATTATTTATAT
>JAOUZG010032859.1:8197546-8250829 GCA_026289955.1 Argiope argentata | reverse complement strand
TTTATATTTATGAATTCTAAAATAGACTAATATATGAGAAACAATACACACGACAAATTACCACTCGAATATCTGTGAAAAATTTTGCAATTTTAAATAAAATTGGAGTTTAATTACTATTGACCTTTTAAACGAAGACTGAAATCTTTCAAATAAAATGATTCTATATTATATTATATCTAAGCATAATCACTTAAGTGGGTATATTAAGAAGCATTAAAACTAAAATAAAAGTGTTGATAATTCTTTTAATCTCTTTTAATCAACGTTTAAATAAAATACAAGAATTAAAATCAACATTAAATATTCTCTTCTCAAATTAAACAAAAATATCAATGAATTTCTTGAAGCATAATTATCACATTTTCATGATTCTTTTGAAATCATTTAAAATTTATGAAAGAAAGCGTTTTAATTGCTTTATAAGTACTGATAAATTGGAAAAAGATTAAACAAAAGTAATACTAATGAAATTTAATCTCAAAACAAATCAGAAGAAAAAATTTTTAACGCTTCTGTTCTTTATCATTTACATGTAAATCTGATAGATCACTAATTGCAAGTAAGGTTTTATGATGAATTAATTAAACTAATTACGACAATTTCCGTACGAAAAAAATGAAAGAAAATATATTCAAATATTGCAAAAAGAAAATAATTACTTCGTTAAAAAACACATTGAAGTGATTAAAAAGATTATACCGATCTCTCTTGTTCAGTTCATAGAAATTGAATACCCACAATTTTTTTATTATGAATAATATTTTCCCTTCGAATAAATTTTATTAAAAAGACACATTTTTTTAGATTTATTTGCAGTTAAAATATCTTTATGTACAATTTTTCGAGCCATTAGAAAAAAAGTGATATATTTGATTTTCATACAGTCAAAACTGTGAATTAATTATTGCAGCAAAATTAAATTTTAAATTATTTCTGAAATTACATTTATTAATCTAGAAAAAGAATGACATAATAGTTTGCATATAATTAAAATAAATTACTTTTCTTGCATTATTTCACGTATTTGTTGGTAAAATATAAATATTCGTTATTCCTTTATTATTATGATATATTCGCTTATTATTATATCATAATCACTTATATTATTAAATATATCATTTTATTCACCAACCGTTCTACTATTATCCAGGAATTTTAGACAGTTAATCACTTTGGAAGGCAATTCAAATTTCAGTAACATATTCTTAATGCTCTAGATATTAATTAATATATATTATTTATCCATATTTTAATACAAGGGGATGCTTCTATAAGTCCTTACAAGATCTTTTATTTTCAATTTCTGCCCTATTTCCATTTCCAAATAATGAAATTTACTTCAGACAAATAATAATAAAAAAATTTAAAATTAAAAATGCATTAAAAAGCTTTTTTTGCATAGTAAGAGATTTAATGTAACCCCCCCGTAAAACTATAAAAATTATTAAGAAATTAAAACAATAATGCCACATGGAAATTTTTTGGCATTCTTTAAAATATAGTTTCTTTCTTATAAAAATATGTAATGATATTTTATAAAAATATATGGAAATTTTGATAATTTTTTAGTTTTTCTATATATAGTCTAGGAATTTCCATTTTTTATTTTGGTATTGAGGTATTCCATATATTAATTTTAAAATAATTGAAATGAGAAATTTAAAAAAAAATATTAGAAGAAGATTAGAAGAATATATATTTTTTAGAATGATAAATGAGAATTTAATTATTTAACCGAATATTAGAATTTTAAATTGAATTAGGGGGACATTGAATCAAGACATAAAAATAATCTACTAAATTCGGTAAAAATTCTTAAATAGTGTATTGCAGAGACAAGATGGATAGTTTCGATTATTGGATGAAATTTAATTTTTAATAAGTGCGAAAATTGAAATTTCAATGTAATGTAGTTAAAAATAGAAATGAAACTTATATTTTGGAATAATGGTTGTGTAAGTACATTAAACGACAGTGAACTAAAACGCCAAAATTAAAAAATATACATATTTTTTATCAATGTATGAAAAAGGAAAACTAAAAATGAAAAGTTTTAGCATGTAAAAAAACTGAATAAGCATGAAAAATAGATAATCATAAGAGACGTAACAGAGACGCAAGAAATTTCAAAAAGATAATATGCTTTTTTTATATAGACATTTGAAATAAATCAAAAATAATATTGCACTTACTGCAAATTAAAAGAAATATAAATCAAAGAATTTTATTTTTATTTGGCATCAATGTTTGGGTTACTTTTTTCACTTTCATATACTTTGAAAAAAGTGTTTTCAGAAACTCACTATAGATTTGAAATTTCCATAAGCGTATTTAGTCCCTATTTTTTATGTATTAAACCTGAAATATTTCATAGAATTGGTGCATTTATGTCTTGGAACCTTATTTGAAAATGATATCTTTAAAGAGGCTGCCTACGTTGAAAACGCCATTTTTTGATTATCTAAGTTTTTTTTTCTTTTAAAAACCTTTTCATATAACATTTTGCCATTCAAAAACCAAGGTATAGCTAATTTTAAAACGCGATCAAATGATAAGTTATTCAGACATATCAATCTATAGTATAAAGTTGCAATTAAATGCCAATTTAGGTTTTTTTTCATGTTTCTTGATTTTAAATTACAAATAATATAATACACTATAATATATAAATCTTCATAATATTATTGAAATTTAATCAATATCTTTAATTTTAATTCATCTTAAAATAATTGTTATGCGCTTAGCGTGTAAAATTTTTTTTGAATATTCCTTTAGAAAGTACCTTCCTCCATGTAAAAAGGGGCTATGCAAGCAAGTGTGTGTATGCCATCTACATATTTGCCCTCTGTTGCTCAGGGGTCTATACTCTCAGAAGCTACCGCACCCTTCTTTTAATAGTGACCTTCAGAAGCTTCCGTTGCAATCAGCATCATAAGTGGAATCTGCAGCAAATATGTGTTTTAAGAAAAACAGTGAGATGTCTCTTTATAACAAATATAATCAGCAGTTATATATAATGTTTTATGATAATGTACAATTGTTTGATCTGATACTGATACTGATCTGTTTGATCTGTTCAACTGATCGATGTAAATAGTCAATATAAAATTTTTCGTAGATAATTTTTTTGGAAAATTGATCATGCTATATATTGATATAACTGTGACTACACAACGGAATATAAAGATAAGCTTGCGGTCATAGTAGAACATTATTTTCAGGAGTTAAATTTACATTAAAAATCTTTAGAAACTATATAATCATCTATCATAATAATAAAGTCAATGATACTTGATCAAATGTCAGATCATAAGCGCTGCAATACCAAATTCGTTTGTTGCTAGGAGAAAAATGAAAATCGTGTGCTTTTCCCAAATATTTTTGTGTGTTTTACTACCTTTATCTATTGCATCCAAAATATTTTTTCAGGCTAATGTTATCTGAATTATATCCGTAAAATTAATTCAGGTATGATATTTATTATTTAACTAGAGATTCTTAAAATATTTATTTCTTTCAGTCATCGAACATGGAATCTCCCTATTCAGTAATACTCTGTCAAGATCCCTGTCAGTATGATGGATACAAGTAGATAGAGTTACATGGAAGCATATATACATTAACGTTTACGTACACAAAATAACAGCACATTAACCAGCTATATACAATACAAAACAGGAAAAGGGGGTAATATAAGTTCAAAAATTTTATTGAAGAAGGGTGTGAATTAGAAAGGATGCAAAATTTATTGCATCCTTTCTGAGGATATTAAATGATCTGAGGATATTAAATGCTATTTTGTAGACATCATCCAAGATTTCAAATCAATAGGTAAATATAGACCTCAAAATGTAAACCACAGACCACCATTCTACCCGCTATCCAATTAAAACAAAATATTCACTAATTTCGTGATGATATTGTTGCTATATTGTACAGCATTAAAATATCAGACAACACCAAGGAAATATCTTTTTATAATTTCTGATAGAATAATAAATCATAATATAACAGAAACACGCAATGGTTGGGATGAAAAGGAAAAAATGTTAAGACCTGATGATTAAACAGAGGCTTCGATGCGAGTGGTTCATTTTCAAAGGAGAAAAAAGTTCGACTTCCGATTCTAAGAAAAATTGACTGCAGCAGATTTGATCTGCATTGACTGCGGAGAAATTGATCTGGCAGCAGTTTTACAATGCTCGTTCAGAGGCACCAAATTATAAACCGAATTTTTTTAAATATTTAGTTCCATGCTGAAGAGGCTGTCGTGGTTAATTAAGTGTTGCTAAAACAAATTTAGATTCGTCAGTTTTAGAATATAGTAAATGTTCATAAAGAATATATCTTTATTTAGAATAAAATACTTGTTAATATAGAATATATTGTTATTTAGAATATAGTAATTGTTATTATAGAATATAGTATTGCTTAGAATATAGTATTTGCTAATATATAATATAGTGTTGTTTAGAATATAGCAATTGTTAATATAGCTTATAGTGTTGTTTAGAATATAGCAATTGTTAATACAGAATATAGTGTTGTTTAGAATATAGCAATTGTTAATACAGAATATAGTGTTGTTTAGAATATAGCAATTGTTAATATAGAATATAGTGTTGTTTAGAATATAGTCATTGTTAATATAGAAACTCGTAATTTTTAATATAGATATAATATGTAGTGTTGATTAGAATATAGTTGTTAATATAGCATATAATGTTGTTTAGAACATAATAATTGTTAATATAGAATATAGTGTTTTTTTAAAAATATAGTAATCATCAATATAGAATATAGTGTTGTTTAGAATATAGTAATAATTAATATAGAATATAGTGTTGTTTAGAATATAGTAATTGTTAATATAGAACATATTGTTGATTAGAATATAGTAATTGTTAATATAGAACATATTGTTGCTTAGAATATAGTAATTGTTAATTTAGAATTTTGTGTTGTTTAGAATATAGTAATTGTTAATGATTTATAGTAGAATTAGGAAACTATTATTAATTTAACTAAGTACAATCTTATATTCAACAAGGGAGTGTAATTACTTATCTCATGAATTTCTATTACAGTCAAACGAGCTCATTTAGCAATTTTTTGTCATATTACAAAGTAATGCATCGAATAATTTTTAATTAACTACTCAGACACTCAAATTATATAATGAGTTTGTAATTCACAAAATCGATATTGAGGCCTCAAAACTGTTAATATAAATAAGGTATTTTGTGGAAAGTGAGCATATAAATTGCCCCATACCCATGTTTCTTGTATTACAAGCTAAATATACAATTTTAAAATTACTATTATTCGATTATTTCACGTGACATCAATATAATAATACAATTAATTTTTGTGAAGCAAGAGTTTATTTGGTATTTAATAGTGACTAATTTTTTTTGAGTTTTGTCTCTAAATATCATTACATAAGCTTTTTTTCCAAAACGCTTTAACAGTTTATAAAAAGCTTTGTTTAAATCGATATTTAATTATTATTAAGAAGGAAGTTAGTACATACAAAAGTTCATTTAATTGACGTAATTCTTATCAGATTTTTTTAAAAAATGTATGCCTTTTTATATGGTAAGAGGAGTAAATCCAACAACAACAGTTAGAAATCAAAATTGTTAATAACGATACATTGTTTCATGGTATGTCACCAAATACGGCAAAATTACTTGATGAAGCGAATTTTAATAAAATTTATCCTTCAACTATTATTAAGAAGGAGGTTAACATATCAATAATTCATTTCTTTTACATAATTTTTATAAGCTAGAGAAAACCAACTTCATCCTATAGGATTAGGTTACCAAAACCAACATCGATTATTAGAGATAAAAATAGACAAAATATTTTATGATTATTTTACTGACTTACAAATTTACATCTCACCAGTAGAAAGCCGATTCCTAACATATAATGAAAACATTATTTTAATAAATACAACAATAAGTACTGCATATAAAAATTGAGAAAAAAATTCTTTCTTAAAATGCCTTCATTGTCAGAAAAATAGGTTCGAATTCAGAACAAGTATGTTTTTCAATACATCAAACTAATCTTATCTCCGTTCTTTCAGAAACAAATTTTTCTTCTTTTTACAGATAAAAATAATCCCAGGATAGTTTAAAGAAAAATAAGCATGGTTAATCTGATGAAAGGAAAAAAGCAAACCAGAGGATTAATCTCTCTCTCTCATCTCTCGAATCAATAGCACCAGATTTTGTGATGTTACTGCAAGAAGATCGAAATCTTTTTTTTAGGAACGGTATTTTGATGATGTGAGGTAAATTGTTTTCCCTTGGTATGGTAGCACTAAATACTCATTGGATTAATGAGAAAGAAGATTTTATAAAAATGGCATATATCTAAAAATTAATCTGGAACAAAATCATTCTTAGAAAAATAATATTTGTAAATGAACATACATTCTTAGGGATTACTAGGCCTTCTATTATTTGTAACAAAAATTAATATAAATTGGTTTCATTATATGAAGAATAATACAGTAGTGAATTCGGCAAATTTTTCGCTCTGGAAAAACAAAATTTTGCACTGCATAAATGACAGTGACGCCATTTTGGTAAGAAAATCTTTTCACTGATTATACAAACAGCGTTTTGTCGAGGATTTATAAATATGTAAATGTAGTTTAATAAATATTATATAAAAGCTGAAAAAATCTTCAATGAAAACAAAAGAAATAGATTAATATCTTCAGTCAGCATATATGTTGGTTTTATTTAAATGGAAAGTAATAGCATTCATATTTCTTTTTTTTTCTTTCTTTTACTGCAGGCGTTAGGCAGAATTTATTAATTTCATTTATAGAAAATCGTTTTGCTTACTTTCAAAATAATGGTGGAAAGAAGTAGACACATTAGAAATTGTAGTTATTCTTTTTGAGGAAATCGATTTTCCTGTATCAAAACATCCTATTCAGTGTATACGAAATGAAGGATTCCATAACTAATAATAAAATACGAACGGAAACCAATGAATTATTTTTCTTATTATTCCTATTAAGATTGTTCTGTAAAATATATTTTCGATTATTTCACTTATATAGAAGAAGGAAAGAAAAATTGAAAAACCGTTATGTTATACTACAATAAACAGTGAAATGTTTTATGATTTACTCAGTTATTATTATATAACATAATTGACTTCATATGACTTGTTCTTTCCAATGACTTATTTTTTTGGAAACTAAATTGTGCAAATGAATTAAATTGATTGTATGTATTTCATGGTTTAGATCTCTCCTAGTATGATAATTTTGATTTGATAATGGCTGTAAGTGGCGCAATTTTAAATTAATGGGCAAATTGCCTTGTTTTTTGTATTGAATTGAATCTGATAAATTTTACTCTATGCTGTTGCTTTAAAAAATCGTTATAGGAGCATGATTTATATTTTTCCAAAGGAATAGAGGAAATTAAATAAGCTAATATAGCCAATTATATATTGTCACGCTCGCTGAAACATTGTCCTTGAAATATTAAGAGATTTTGGTCACTATTAGCCAAGAGCAGTTGGCTATATTGTTCTAATTGTTCGCATTAGTGAGTCAAGAAACATTAGATCTAATGCGATCTAATTATGGACTGCGATCAACGATGAAGTCATTTAACTAGTGACAGCCCGCGATCTGTGGCAGTAACTGAGCAGGCGACTTTTAATCGCTCTAAAATATGGTAATGATTGTATTTAAGGTCAGTATATTAGTGGATAACGACTCATTTTTCTCCTGATAGATAAATGCATAGGCGTTTAGGTATGAAATTTCGCTTCAAAAATCCATTAACTTTTTTATTTGTCTATTTAAAATGATAATTTGGATGAATGTCTATTTAAAATGATTTTTGTATGAACTAAGACGAGCTACAATAAAAAATAGCAATTCTGATTATAAGTAAGATCGAATATGTTTAATTTCTTGATTCTAAAAGCATTTACCCTCTCGGAATTCTACGCCTGTTGTTTATTCAAAGGAATTTTGGGAAAAAAGAAGTTAAAACAGCATTTTCAAGAAATTTATTTAAAAAAAAACTTTTGAAAAGAATGAAGTAAAAAAAATACACGAAACATCATTCTTTTTAATGACTGTACCTTGGCATAAATCCGACAATTATTCAAAAGTTGTTCGAACATTTTAAAGATTCATAAAAGTTTCGAAAACTATTAGAATAATAGCTATAGTTCTTTGAGCTTTCGCCTAATGGCGACAATAAAATAAAAAAGGGAAAACCAAATAAAGCTATCTACTGCTGAAGCAATACTCGAGTTAAAACGTATTATCAAAGGACGTGTTTACATTAAAACTTAATCAAAAGCAATATAAAGCATTCTTTCTTAAAAGAAAGGATATGTTTTCTATCCCATCTGTTTAAAGTTTAATGAAAACTTATCCTTGGAGAATTCATTTTCTTTTGTTTCTTTTTTCTTTTGTTCATTTATTTAGAATCCTCTTTATTTGCTGTTTTTATTTATTAAAGCTGTTTCCTCATTTACAGATGATTTGCAATATTCATCAGTTCGGTTGTTTAGTATTTTAAAATTTAAATTATCCAAAGTGAGAAAGAAAATAAAAATCAAATACTAAGACTTATTTTATTATATATATATATATATATATATACTAGCGGACCCAACAGGCGTTGTCTGAAAGTTTTCTTGAATAAATTATAACAATCTGGACAGTTTTGATGAAAAATTCTGCAAAAAAAGTTAATACAATACCTGACGTCATCACTTGTACAGTTCCCACAATTCAACATATCGATTGCGTGTGAGTGTGCTTATTCTGTTTATTTTAATTCAAAAGTACTTCAGATTGAATCTGAAATATTGATGTTCGTGCACATGATCGCAATTTTTCGCATCTACTAGTAACTAATGTTATTTTCCTTGTTGGATTAAAGGTCATATTCGCTTAATTTAACTTTACTCTTTCCTTGTATTCACTACGCTTGTCCATTTTATCCATTAAGACGAAGTTAGCGAAAATATTTTTTATGTGAATTTTATTTTCTTATATAATCTCTACATTTCCTTTTCTATGGTAAATTTTTAATCACCCTGTATATATATTCTGACATGAAAGCTCTGTTACTTTAAATATTTTAGTTAAAATTTATATATATTGTATTAAGCAATTTACTAATGTAAATTGATTTATTATATCATAACACTGATAAAAACGTAAATATCTTGTGCATTTACCTCCGAATTTGTGCAGTAAAGTTATCACTTTTTCATTTGCCTTACTAATTACAAAAATAGTTACTAAATCTTTTTTCTTAAAGTTTCAAGAATACAAAAAATATGTGATTAAGTATTTGATGTAGCAAATATAAACAATTTGGATTTCTTCGCAACAATACAATCTATTTTTGAAAATCAAAGAAACATATTTTTGAAGAAATTCTGACTTTAACAAAATTTTGTAAGACTGCTAGATCGGCACCATGAAAAAATTTAATTTTTAAATAATATAAATTTTATTTTTGTACACTTAATCAACCGTTAATTAAGGGAAAACATTGGAATCTTACTTAGCTTTTCATCATTTAAAATTCTCATTAAAACGTTTTTTTAAATATGTTATAAACAAATACATTAACCCCCATTAAACAAATGGGAAAGTCTCATTTTCGATGTAGGGAAATTCCAAGCCCAAAACCTAACCTCAGAGAATATCTACTTGGGAGAACCTGAATTACATTAAATTTGATGTCATGCTTTGAATTTTTCCCTTATTGAAACTTGTATAATGACGTGAAAGATATTACTTTTAGTATTATATTCATTAATTATCTGATTTTTTTTAAATTGCAAATTCCATTCAGAAATGACTGGCACATTACTTTAAAGCTAGGCATTAGTTTAACTAAAGAAGCGAATACTTTTCTGTTATTGTCATAGATATGAGGGACAATAAATTTGTTTTAAAGAGTTTCATCATTTTAAAGTATTTTTAAAATCCTTCTGAAACTGAATTTTCTTTTCTTTCTCATATTACATATGAAATAAAAACAAAGAAAAAACAACTTTTTGGAAAGCAAACATTACTTCACCAAACTAATCATCTAATTAATCACCAAATGACAAATATTTGCTACTCTTAAAATCTTACTTGTTCAAATAAGAAATTTCTTCATTTCTAAAACGATGTAAAAAATACAGTTTTATATTATTTTTGAAAAAAATATATAAAGACTGCAGGATATTTTAGTAAATGTTTCTTTGATATTTCCAGTCTAAATTAATATTTGTTATAACAACTTAGTTTCTGGCAGATACTCAATATATATCTATGTAAATATGTTAATTGCAAATAAAGGATTCTTTATTTATTCGTATTCATATTCAAAGATAAAAAATAGATAAATTTTGTTTATAAAATTTGGATTTTGTTAAATCAACTTTGCGGTAAATTTTGTGTATCTGTAAATAATGTATCTGATTATATAGATATTTTTAATATCTCTGATTATATAATATAAATATTCCTGAATTTTTTTCACTGCTCTAGTTTTTATCATTATTCGTTATCAATTTATTTGAGAATTAAAACTTGAGCATTGTTTAAAATATAAATACTTGAGCTGAAGTTTTTATATTTCAGTTAAAAAATATCAATCTTCTTTTTACTATTACATTCTAATATATTTATGAAAGAAAAATAATTGTTAAATTCACACTCCGCAATTATTTAAAAAATGATTTTTTTCTAAATATTTACATTATAAAAAAATTTAATTAATACATATATGAGTAATGATTTTTTTGCCTTTATCATCCAAATATAAATTAATATCTTTCTTCTGAAATCAAATTCACATTCTTAAGAAATTATGTATGAAAAACGCGATTATTCTTCAAACAATACTTTCATTTAAGCAGGAAATGCTTAATATATGTGTTTTAATTTGCATGACTTATATTTATTATTTCAAGCTAAAAAAACCATATTATTTTTAATTCCTCATAAAACAATGTACTGTATTGATGATGATGATGTCGTGTCCGCTTTTTACCACGGAAAGATGGGTGCAGTAGCTTCTGAGGGTATGGACCCCGAGCACCCGAAAGCAGAAGCCTGCCTTCTAGTTTATATGAGGATGAAACATACACCCAAACACCTACACAGCCCCCTTTTATAGGGGGGCACATCTCACAGATAGCAATCACGCCAGAACCGGGACTTGAACCCGGGACTCACAAAACGCGAGGAAAACGCGCTACCTCTGTGCCAGAAAGCCGGTAATGTACTGGATTTGTTGCTAATTGTTGCTTTATTGTCACAGTGATAGTGCAGTGCTAAACCAAATTCATTTATTTTTTTTTCCAACTCATAAAAATATTTTTTACATATCAATAAAAAATAAAAAAAAATACATTTACAACAGCAATACAAATTTAATGACTTTAATTATTATTTCAATAAATTAGTAAAAATATCTGTTTATGCATCTAACAAAAAATAAATAAATAGCTTCACATTTTTAAGGAAAATGGAAAAAAAGGAATTATTTATATTTCTTGATTTTTCATTTAATTTAATCACTTACATTTCTCAGCATTAAGAAAATATAAATAAATGCATGCATGCAAATCACTTAAAAAATAGTTCCTTAAATTTAGATAGTATACCCCTTATTTTCGATGAAATCAAATTTAAAGTTAACAAGGGATAAAAAAGTGCTATCTTAACAGATGATATTATATAAAATGTCCCAAAATTGGCGAAATATTCCCCAGAAATGGCACTATATTTTATAATTTACAAATTCAGTGTCTAGAAATTGTATAGAATTTTTTGTAGAAGAATTTACATTTAAAAAATATGTATTTATGTTTGTTACATTTAAAAATATGCATTATGTTATTTATAAAATCATGGGAGAGACCTTAAATCAACGATCTTAATATAGTTTGCCTAGTATGGAAAATAATTTAAAACTACTCACGGGTGAATAGCATTGTCTTCTCAAAGTGAGGGAGCTGATTTATTGTATAGATAATTGGTTCCAGTGAAATTAAAAATTCTGGAACAGTTGAGTGGAGACCGAAATTAACTTATAAAAACAGCACAATGTAATTAGAGAAGATTTAAGCAAAACACAAACGTAGCTTATTTACATGTATCCTTCGTTTTGTAGAATAACTTGAACGGAGATTTGTTCATTAAAAATATGTGAATGAACGTAGTCAGAATTGCAGTCGTCCAGCTGTTATGTGGGAAAACTCAAATGTTTGAGAGGAATTTCATCAATTATTTCATTGCTTGTTTTATAGATAAAATTAGCATTCACGCACATGAGAAATTCTTATAGTAAATATTTCAAATTCAATATTTTCTCTTTATAATCTTTACTTTTGTGTGTTTTTCCACTTCAATGTGATAATCATCAATTTCTATTTTACTTTATTTTTTGATGAGCAAACTTACTTAGTTTATTGTATTCAAGCATCTCTTAAAATATGCCTTATATTTATTTATATGTCCATTAAAATAATCTAAAAAAATGACACACCGAATAATTAATGTCGTTGCCTAAAGTGGAGCCTTTAATTTATTGGAAATGTCTTAATATGTCTAAAATGTAAGGATTTTAGTATTATCAATACACGTTTTGTTTTCTTATCTCTAAAAATATGAACATAAAAAAAAGAAAAGAAAAAAAATCGAAAGTACTATCTTTTGAAAGGAATTAAAATATTTCTTTATTTTTAGTGTTTGTGAAAAACTTATAATTCTATGATTATTATAAAATGTTTAAATTAGATTTTAATTTCAAGATTGGTATTGTGAGAGGATTTGACAATAAAAGAATTTCAATGGCAAAATGAGCAAAACAAGTCAAATAAGCGAAACAATACAATACCTACAACAAAAATCAGTTAAAATAGTTTTGATTTTAACTCATAAGTATGTTAACATTCACAATATATGTACCGAGACAATTCTTCTTTTTCCCCTATTAGTTTAAAATACCCGAAACCAATTTAACGATATTTTCATAACGTTATCCAATATTCAAAATATCAACTAACACCGTGTATATATTTTTCAATGAATTCAATTAATGGAGCAAATATAAATATCTAAGTAAATTATATCATGAAATATATTTGCTTAAAACAGACGTATATCAAAACCGACGCATAATAATATTCAAACTAAAAAGATTATAATTTCATCGTCTTAATGCGGTGCGAGGAATTAATATTTTCATTTTGAATAAAATATTTAATTTTAAATGAATACTTATCTCAATACTGAAAATGATTGCAGATTTTAAACTCTTCATTATTTTTCCTTAAACAAAAAGTACTGACATTTATAATTTTTATCAAGAAGATTAGCGATGACAATTTGAACAGGATTTATATTTCCAACTTTATTTCTTATTCCTCCAAGGAATATAAACAAGATATTAAGTTTTATTATGCTCATCTATTTAAATTAAATGATCTAAAGTAAATTACTTCAAAAATATAGAATTAGTCAGAAGACACTTGTGTATAATAATTTTTGGTGAATCGGTAACAGTAATAAATTTTTAATTAATTAGTAGTTTAACTTTGAAATAGAAAATGCATGGACACATATTATATACAATTAAGATTTTAATAAACTAGAAACAAATCTATTTCATAATATGCCTGTTTTTATATTCTGTGTATGAATAGCTTAATATAAATTGGATCTGTTTGCACAAATAATGTGTGGGATATTATATTGCATTATTACATTGCATTATTTTTATAATTATTGTAATATATTTCCTACGATATATAACTGATAATAATATCTTTATTTTTAAGAAATATTTTAGATTTACATTAATTTATGTAATATATATCAGCCAATAAACAACTGTTAAAATATTTGTTATACGTTACTGCTTTATGAATTTAAATGTATATTTATATATATAAATTCGAGTGCGCATGTGTGCGTTAGCCTGATAGATTGATAAAATAACTATATTAGGATATAATTCTCAATAATATTCTTATAGTAGCGTTATATGGAGTTTTGAATACTGTGAAATCATTCAGTACTAATAGCTTTGCTGATAAAAATGACACTTTAGTCTTAGATTGAAATTTCATTCTTGCTACGATTGTGTTCTGTTCCAAATCAATACGTTGGAGTTTATTGAAAATTTTGGAATCATGTCCACATTGGTGTTTGAAGGCAGATAACAAGTAGCACTATTATTCATGTATAGGTCAAAAGACGAGGACTAGATTCCATTTATTCAAATTTCCTTCAGAAGAAACCTTTCTGATTACACTAATAATTTAGATATAGTAATAATAATTTTATGTGTGTTTTGAGACATAAATTGCAAAAATAAATCTATTTATTTATGAGATTGAAAAATAAATTAAGACTAAAGGATAATTCAGGAAATATTCAGGTATAAAAGTAAATAAAAAGGATAATGATTCTCCACATTAAACATACAAACTTTAATAGAAGAATAATCGCTTTAAGCTGTTAAATACACCGAAAAACAACAAAATAAAAAAGTGAAAATATTTAAGCAAAAAAGGTTAAAAAAATTAAAAAATACTTATTTTACTTAGAAAAATGATTATAAAATTACCTTAATGAAAAATATTTAAACTAATTAATTTTTTTAATGTATTACAAATTGTAAAATATATTTTCAAAATTCTGACTAATTCTTCAAACCTAATATGGTTTTGTAATTGTTTTAGGCAGCCAAACCTGTTATTCTTACTTTTATAAAACAAGTAGTAATTATCTTTAATATATTTTAGATTATATGATCATAAACCGTAATCAAATAAAGAAAATTTTATTTAAAAATTAGCAATTATTTCTTAATTTTTTCTCATAATTAATATTTAAAATAAGTAACACGTGCATATTTTTTTGCAATTCCTTAAAAATTTCTGAACATATTTCAAAATATAGATTATAAATAAAACTAAAATGTTCTAGGTTTATTTTCCTTGGAACCTGCAGATTACCATTAACTTTTGAATATAATCAATCTTCTTTCTAAAATATATAAAAATAATGCTATAGATAATGGGCCATTTTCATTATTTACATACATTGAATAGCAACATTTTGTGCACTTTAAATTAGAACACTAATTTTATCTGCTGGTTGATGCTAACACTTCATTGAAATAATATACTTTTCATTAATCATTGCTTTTATTTACATTTTCTTTCTGGTAACTTTCAGTGGAAATAAGCATGTTTTGTTCGCGTCCAGCTTCCGAGGCTGAATTGCGACTATCCAAACAAAACCGCAAGCTAAACAAATAAAAATTAGTGAATAAACAAACTATTAGATTTTTAAGTTGGTTTAAAAGTATCGTTCTTGAAATCATTTTTGTATGTCTTTATATTGATAAATCTAAACGAATTGAAGGAAAGCAACTAAAGAAAGCTTATTATTTTTGTTTAGTAATTCATTTATGAAAGCCTAAAGTGGACGGTATTATAAAATTTAAATGTAATTGAAACCTAGCTTGTATGTTATAAATGGTACTTGAGAATTTGAAGAGGATGAATTTATAATTGGAGTTTTTATTTAAATGCATATGTAATTCAACATTTTTTAAACTTATTTATTTATTTTCCATTTTTCTTTTCTTTTCCGCTATGATGTATAAATAGCTTCTAATACACTTGAATTTATTTGTGGTATCTTCTTAGAAATTAAAAAGTAGTATTTATACGCCGATGCATTTATCTGAGACGCTCAATTCCGTTTGGGTAAAATGTAGTAAGTATAAAAGATAATAAAACAAGACTATTTTTTAAGAGAATAAAATCTGGGCATACATATTTATATTTATTTATTAACTGACAAATAATCTCTTTTGTGAGAAAACCTATTCAGGCCTTGCGTACATCTTTTATATTGAAGATAATCATTATACCATGCAAAAACTTTTTAATAACAGCTCTATGTTAACTGTTCTGTACACAATATTTTTTTCCAGATCATAAATTCTTAGAAGTTAAATTCTTAGCCAAAACGAATACATTTCCTTAAGTTGTAAAAGGAGAATAATCTAAAATTTATTAATCGAAAGCGTAATTTAATTTAATTATATTAACATCTCGTCTTAAAGCAACATAAGGGCTATTTTGAGAAAGATCTCAGGGTTATGAACAATAGTATGGCTCCAAGGACGACACCTGAGTTGACACCCCCTACCCAAGCTTCCATGTCACACTAACCGGAGGAAGCTTATAAGCCTGAAATTAACAACTAATGATCATGTATTTGTAATAAAATGTATTGATAAATGTCTCATCTTTGTTATATTTTCTTATTGTGTTTTATTTATTTTAATTTATTTTTAAGAAGAATTAAAACATTAAAATTTTTTTGAAGTATTCCTGTAAGAAGGTTTCTAAATAAAATATCCTAACATTAATTGCATGAATATAAATCCTAATTTACATTGAATAATTTTTTAATTAAATAAAAAAAATACGAATGGCAGGCAGGTTGTAAAAATAATTCATGGGGTTTCAATATTTAAGATGTAAAAATCTAAATGCCTTTACATTTTTTATTGGCTTAAAATATAATACTTCCTATAATAAACATTTAATTCATACTTTCCATGATGTTCATTTAAGAATAGGCTGTTCGTTTTTTGCATCAAATGAACAGAACACTTTGCATTAGAGATTAAACCAATTTTGTTTCATATCTAAACATTACTGGTGATTATTCTTCGATGCATTCAACATGTATCCTGTATGCCTATTTTTATATGACAGATTCAAAAGAGCACATCTAAATGGTTTATAACTAATGGCTTAATCTTCTGGCTACTTTATCTAGTGTGATGTTAAGGTTATCCGTGTTTGTTGACGTTTACTTGAGCTAACTTAAAAGCAGTTAATATATAGGAAGATGAAAACTCTAAGTCACTTTTCTTATTTGCAGAAATTCTTGAACTCCAGAACTCTTGTGGATGTTCCAATTTCAGGATATCTTTTCAATAGCAGCATTATAACACTTTTTCCAGCCTTTTCGTTGAAAAGTTTAATTTAACCAAAAATATCAATAATAATATAATAGATACAAAATTGCCAATAATAATATAGTAAAATAACGAAGATAAATTCCTCAAAATATATTTGGTTGGGGGAAAAAGAGATCCATTATTTTTTTACAGCCATCTACCGAGAAAATAATGGATTTCTTTTTTCCATTATTTTCAAAAATTCCATACGGAAAAAAAAGTTAATGGAAAGAAATCCATTATTTTCTCAGTGGATGGCTGTAAAATAGAAATGGATTTCTTTTTCTCCAACCTAATATTATTTATTTTATTTTATTTGCTGCATCAAAGGAAAAAATTATCTATTATGTGCATATCACATCTACACCATCCCTTATCACATATCCAGCATTACTTGCTATCATCCACATGATTCAAATGCTTGTTATGCGATTCAAATTATAAGAATATTCATAAGAAATTCAATAATATCTATTAGTCATTTCTGGCAATTAAATCAACCTTTTTCAGACAACTCTAAATGTACTTCTATCTTTGAATATCATTTCCCCATATTTCTACTTTAATTTATATGTGCCAATGTATTTATTAGAGAATAAATGTTCATGGGTTTACTTCATTTCCGCCTATTTATTACAAGATAAATATCTAAACATAATTTCATTTTATAACCATCGATGAATGCGTATATTTCATGTGTGATCTCTAAAATGTACTCGTTCCTTTTATTTCAAGCCTTATTAAATTTATTATTCATCAAATAATCTAAAATGTGGAGATAATTACAAATTCAAATTATTTAAGGTTCACAGTGTTTTAAAATCTGCGATGCGCGAATAATGTATAAAATAACATATAGATGAACAGTCAACAAAATTATTAATTTGTATCAATATTATGATATTATTATACAGCAGTAAGCTTTTATAGAAATCATTTAATTTTCTTCACCATGCTAATTATTCTGTGTAATAAGTGTTAAGATAAACAACATTTTAGTATTGTTAAATGTTTTTGCAAACTAAATGAAAAAGCATTACAAATTGCATTGTCTGAAATATGCATTGTTTGAAATTCAAACAAATTTAAATCTTTATAAACAATTCATTATGTATTGGTTTACAATGAACCAGCAGTTTGTTCAGTGCTTATACAGATAGAGACTGTGAATTACCCCAGTATTTGTAAAATCATACATATAGTTTATTGCAGAAATTAAATATTCTGAAATTAGCCAATTTATGAGGTATATCTAGAAGAATAATGTCTTAAATACAGCTATTCATGCCAGATACGTTCTCTATACACACAATAAATAATAAAATGTTCACAATGATTAAAAAAGTTCTCAAAAGAAAGATAATTACAAATTCAATGCAATATTTCAACAAATAGAATAAATGGAACAAAATCGATTATTTTCGTTTTTTTTTTTTTCATTTTTTCCCAAGAGTTTACGCTGTTTTATTTAAAATGTCATGAAATGTATTGTTTTCAAATCTTTTTCTATGCATTATTATTACTGATTTTTTTTTTCATTTTTAACGTGCTTCTTATTGTTTGTAGTTGACAGTTTCAATGTATTTATTCCTCCAACTATTGCTGTCTGGTTCACACACAAAATTTCCTGTTCTGTTTCCAAACAATCCAAATAAAACTGAAATTAATCGGAATCATCTACTTTTAGCTGATAAATGACATCCCATTTTATCAAACTTTTTGATTTTTTTAAATCCATAGAAGTTAAGGTAAATACTTTGTAAATAGTTTTAATTATTAGAATAGATCAATAAAATATCAATATCTGGTTATGAAAAGTCATATTTAATGAAACTTAAAGTAACTTATTTTAAAATGAATTTCCAGAAAAATAAGTAATTTTAGCATTAAAAGAGGTTTAAAACAGTTAGATCTAAATTTTCATATTTCAAAATCGGCACATACATTTTCAAATTGTGATTAATAAGTGATTACTATTTTTGGTTAATGGGCAACTCCGCTATATAATGTGTTTAGCTTAGTTATATTAAACACCCGTTTCAAGGTAACAATAGGGCTGTTTTGGGACGGAACCTAGTAATGCTGAACCACGGTTGGATGACGAGGATGGCAAATTAGTTGGAAACCAATTCTCCAAGCTCCCAGACATAACCAGAGAAAGGACGTTTGGCCCTTGAGGATTTAACATACACCATACCCGCTTACACGATGGTTCTTCAGAAGAATCCTGGTCTCGGACATGACACCTTCCGGTTCTTAAGCGAAGACATTGCCATCAGGTTACCTCGGCTCTCAAATACACTTATTTCTTATGGAAGAGATATTTGGATTTTTTTATATTTTAAAAAACAGTGAAGCTGATTTAAAATTACTTTAAATAATCAAATGGAAATAATTTTTAAAAAATAAAAAGGATTGAAAAATAATTATAAATACAAGAAATCAATATAACACAATATTTTGGATGCTACCCTTTAATTTCATGTTTTAGTTTAACTAACCATTGATTAAATATTTAAATCATACTTGCGAAATCAAAATTGTGTTTTACTTTAACTACCTGTTATAGTTCGTTGGAGTGAACCCAGTTGTGATATATCTGCAAGAAATAATGCATAATTTATTTTTTTTCTTACTTTCTTACATAAATGTTGTATATACCAACATTTAAAACATATTTACGAAAAGCACATACTTGAAACACATATAAACTACATACCAGAGGTGAACATTATTGTCCATCAACTTTCACTTGGTCTCTTTTTGTTCAATCTTTTCATAGAACAATTAAATCTTATTTTAGAAAAGTACAAACACACCTATTTAATGATTATGAGGATTAATTAGAAATAAATATAACCATAAAACTTTGAGATAAACAGGAAACTTTTATTTTATTTATAGTAAGAATAAGTTAAGAGAATTATTAACAACACAGTAATGGATAAAAACACATCAATGTAGCTTATAAACAAAATAAATTATGATAACGCTACCACATGGACGATCAAAAGAAGAAAAAATTTACTTTTCAATTATTTAAAAACTGCCAAAAAAAGTTTTCGTTCATTAATTATATAAATATTGAAAAGTCCTAAACTCCCCAACGAAATTATTGCAGTTCCTAGGTGCCTGAATATCACTGCGTAATATTCTCTCATTTTAAGATTTATTCATTAAATAAGGCGGTACAGGGCTTGTTCTACAGAGAAGCTTATTGGATGAATTTGAAAGACAGGAAAGTTTTCTAAGAACTTTCGAAGCAAATACGAGCATGCATTTTCTTAATAATCATCACATTACCGAGTCCTCCTTTCGAAAATAGTTCCCTAAGAACTCAGGAATTATTGTGGTTTTTGAAAGGTATTAGGGGAATTTCTAGGCTTTGAAAAAGTAATTGAATTGTTTAGATTCTTTGTTTAAGCGTTTGAATTGCTTAGTGTCCATAGTCGATTGACTTATGGAATGAAAGAGTTAAGATCTCATTAATTACTCAACTTGAGTTTTAGAATAAATAAGATAAGTAAATAAGATAAGTTTAAGATAAATTTACCTCTAAGGTTTGCATATGAGTTTGGCATTTTCATCAGGAGGGTGACAAAGGTTACTCTAAATTATTTGTTTCTCCATTTACAGACTATTTCTTTAAAACCATGTAAATTCCCTCCTTCTCCGAATCTCACTGTTCACTAATTAAGGTATATACGTTTTGATTCCTTCTAAGTAAATTGATATATGTTTTCGTTATTTATACTAAAAGAGGTTTACATCTTTCGAATCGGAAGACAACAAACTTATAGATGACACGGAAAAAAACAACAATTTATAATTTCAATGTAAAAAATGCCTTTTTATACCCTTACCTGATTAAGTGCTTCATCTGAATTTAAAGATTAAAAAATATTTCAAAATAATATCTTATTTTTATTTCCGATCCAAAAAAGAGCAACTTCACTTCATGCCAAAATATAATGTATATTTTAGTACAAAACATTCATTAGCCTTTTTTGATCATTTCCTAATTATTGTATATCAAAATGTGGAAAATTTACCATATATATATATAATCATCCTTACGGAAGAGAATTTGAAAAGGAACTATATATATATATATATATATCCAAAGAAAGACATTTTTTTACCTTTTTGTTCATTTTCATATATTTTTTTTTCTCTTCTGAATTTTCAGAAGACAAAATATTTTTTGTAAATGATAAGGTTTTATTCCCAGAAGAAAACACATAAAAACAACGGGAGGAAACTTGAAGAATAATGCATCGTAGATCGTATCATATCGACCAAATTTTTTTCGCTTCGGAAGTTGCGTAGGCCCGAGATGCTGATAAAGAGGCAAAAGGGTATCTTCTTTTTTTTTTTTTTAATCCTTTGTATTCAAACTTATTACTTATTTTTTTCGATACACATATTTCTTGTGCAAACGAGATTGCTTGGATGATACGTTCGAGTTAACAAAGATAGATGTAAGCTTTCACCATTCCCTAAACGCAGTTCTATCTACTTTTACCTTTTAGGTTATTCTATATATCTACAATTAAATTTATTAGTGAAATATTTAGAATTTGATTTTTTGGAAATTCTGAGATTATATTATTAAAGATAACAATTTCAAAATTTGTATTTTCATACATTCAAATAATTTACTATCTTAATGAAAGGTTATTAACTCTTTTAACGAAAATGACGAGGTCACTAGCCAGATATTATTGAGGTTTGATGCTTTTTTTAGAGAAGTATGTGTAAGTCATATCGAGTCTATTCCTTTAATATACTTGTGTGCATGCTTCTAGATACTGTTAGAATGTCATTTGTATAAATCTATATGTATAAATGTTGAAATACGTACTTTCGTTTAAAAACCACGCAGAAAAGGTTTTTTTGTTTAGCATTAATGAAGAATTAACCGACGCTAATTATATATATATATATATATATATATATATATATATATATATATATATAACAATTAACATTCATATAAATGTGTGAAACAAATATTATTTTTGATAATAAATTATTTGAGGAACAAAACCGTAAGTTTCTATATCAATCTCTTCTCTTAAAACTAAAAAAAAATGAGCCATTTGTTAGAACAATGTTGACTGAAAAACAATTGTCCTTCAAGGGGTTAAATGCAAAGTTATTATGAATAAAGTTTCCCCATTCATAGTGTGTTGTCTACAAAATGTTTCCAAATAAACAGGATTTCACCTGTATGTAATACATGATATACGTTCTGAAAATCTACAGAAAATGCTTTTTTATTAATATGTGACGTTATATTCATACATAAGGCGAATTTACCAGATTTTTTTGTTAAAAATTAAGCTAAAAGCTTCCCAAAGTTGGTAAAAATTAAATACATATTTATTTTTTAATGTATGCTTCCATATAAAATTTATGAAAAGGAGATAATTCTATATACTATGCAAATTAATTAAAAGAGAATAAAAAATATTCAAAAAAATGTCTAATGAGCATTGCATTTCGGATCCGAATCGAAAGTCAGACTGGCGAATTGTAAATTTCGACTATTTTTATGCTCGAGTTTGGTGATATTTACCTCCCATAGAAATATTATTATATTTTCAAGTGCAATTTGATCCGTTTCTGTTTAATATTTCCTTTGTTTTAAGAAAAAAATAATGGCTTTCTCAAATATAATAAGCATTGCATTCACCCATGGTTTATGATTGGCAATAATTTCTGGTGTTAGTTGTTCTAAAAATCGTAAACATCAAAATTTAAGAAATGCGGGGTGTTTATTGAAAATAGAGCAGATTAGCCCGGATTTGAAAGATATTTCATAGTTCATGAAACTTTTATACTCGTTAGTAATAATATCTTAAAGCCGGGGCCTTGACATAGTGGTAGTGGGTCTTCCCCTTGTTCCGAGTATCCCCAATTCTCAAGAATGCGCAAGAAAAATATATAATTATGTATGGTTCCTTTGAGAAGAAAATTGGAATTTTAAGGACATTTTGCAATTGATGTGTTCATATTTTTCTAAAAAGGGCGAACATTTATAGACAATTTTATTCCTTTATATCAAACTATGCAAAGCCAGCTGAGAGTTCAAAATTTAGGAAATGTGTCAGATTCAATTAGCTTAGCTGTAAGGTTTTAATTTTTTTTTACTATTCTTGTTTTTATAAAATATACGATACGAAATAAAATTTCTTTTTAGTAATGTTTTTCAATAGTGTAATTAGGCACTCTGGCGTCCTGTCATAGGGGTTGCACATCTTACCTGTGATCGGGGCGTCCAGGGTTCGAATCCCAGTTCTGTTATGGTTGTTTTTCTGTGTTCTAACAGTAAGGTGTGTGAATATCCCCCCTGTAAAATGGAGTTTTGCAAGCGAATGTGATGTGTGAGTAGCAAAAGCGGTATTCTTGGCCCTAGTTAGTGCTACTGTAAACAATAGACGCCGATTAGGCTTATATCGCTGACTACCTCAGTGTTCTTGCCCATGGCAGGTGCCATAAGGAACAACAACAACATATATAAAACCTTCTAGTCAATCTGGTTAAATATGAGTATAAAGGTTCTCTAATTATGAAGCTATAGTAAATAATAATAAAAAATATTATTTTAAGATTGTTTGAAAGAGAGAAAACTAGAATTTATATATATCGGATCACATAAATATTTTAGCCCTTTGCAGTCCGAAAAATAATTAGATGCAAAATTATTCACCTAATACAAAGATTCGTTTATTGCTATGAAAAATAAATATGTATATAATGCTTTTAAGGCGAATTTATTTGAAAAATTAATCTACATCTCTTAACCATTATGTTGGTGTTTTTAACAATTAAATTTGAAAAATAAATAAATAAAATGTCAAAATGATGCACAGTCTGGAATGTCGACTCACACTAGTTATCGGACTGCAAAGGGTTAAACTTCACTAAAAATATATTATTTGTAACAATAGGAAGTTGGAAATACATGAAAAGAATTGTTGCTATCGCGGATAACTAATAGTTTCTTTTGGCATTTATTCTGAAGTTAGAATCTCCGAACAACATCTTTTGCAATGCAGAAAACAGAAGAATTCAATTTATCTGAATACTCAGACTTCTAACCGACTGTAACGGATTCCATAACCTAAATTCAAATTGATTCTGAAACAGCGGGAGTTCCTTGTATAAACTCACGAAACACGTCTTTGAAATGGCATCACGTTTACCCAAAGGCATTATTCGAGAATAAAGAGAATATATTTCGTGCCATCCGTTTGGGATACTTTAAAATAAAAAATAAATAAATAAAATAAACATTTGCTTTAAAGCAATACAGAATTTCTTATAAATCTACCGTTATTGTGTGGAAATGCTTCACTGTATATAATCATATGTTGTCATTGTATTATTTTTGAAGATACGAATAGATAAATTTTGAAATCTTCAACACCAAATATTAAATAGAAGAAAAAAGTAATTTAGAGTTGCAGAATAAATTCAATTACATATAATGCGATATTAATAAAATATTGAGTTTACTGAAACTTTAAAAATGATTATAATAGATACTGTCTAATGTAAGCAGTCGTTCATTCTATTTTTAATTCATTTCTAGTTTTCTTGGGGTGTATTGTAAAAAAAATTATTTTTTAAATAAATTTGATAATAAATATTTTTAAAACAAACTTGAACTACAGAATATTTGGAGCAGTTGAAAAAGAACAAAACCATGATTTTTCCCAAACTATTCCTACTAATTTTAAGGAAAATCACGCGATATTATTATTTATATGTTTACTGTAACCCAAATGAGATTTTTCACTGTTGAGTATTTATCATTTAATATTTTTATAATTATTTATTCTTTTATAGAAGGTTTATTAAATAATTACAATCAATTTTCAAGACCATTTTAGTACTTGCTTTATATTTAGAAGGATTTTTGCCAAAACAACTGTTACTTTAGAATTCGAACAAGGAATTTCAGTTTTATTTTATTCATCAAAATATTTACACATTTAGAGCTGAAAAATTCATTCGGCTTCTGTGCTTTTACATTAGTTAAATAGATGACAAAACATTTATTCAATTGAAATCATATTGCATTCGTAATTTCATCAATTCAAACATCACTCAGTTTGAAATGTAAAGTAATTAATATCCTTAATATGCCTTTTTTTCCAATTTGTTCTCATATCCACAATCGGTTTACAATTAAAAAACAGAATGTTTTATTCTAAAGTAAAATTAGAGGACAATTTTTGTATTTGAGTTATGTTAATATTTTTTTCATTCTTGTGCGGAACCTTTTCGTAATGTTGAAATACATTTTAATGAAAAATATATTATATGAGTTTTATGTTTCTACCATATTTGCTAGAGCTATTTGGGGAAGATGAAAAAAGTTTGCTATAATTTTCTTACATCTGACACATACATTCAGCATCAATATTTTAATGAGATTTTTTTAAATGGACTCATGAATTAAAAAAATATATAAATACATAGCGTTATGTTTTAATATTTTCAACAGTCTAGTTATATTTTAATTCTGGGTTTATATGCAGAATAAATATTTATTTCAAATATTTATTGTATTTTGATACACACACAGACAAAAGCACACAACCCTCACTAGCATAACAAATTCTAAATTTAATTTTCTGATAATTTATAAAGCATTCACTGCAGGTTTTATAGGTATTTGATTTATGCTAATGGGAAAATCCTATTAAAGAATTATATTTTTTACCTAGAATCTTTTTATAAACTTATAAAGTGTATATTTCTAAGGGGAATATAATAATAACGAAGTGTGAATGAATAATCCTGCGGTAGAAAATAACAAAATTATTTTGCATTGGCGGCAGTTTTGTTTATCTACCTGTAAAGAAATTGTTTATCTGCCTGTATCTGTATTTCTTTGATTAGATTAGGAAACTCCTTGTATTTCTTTTATTAGATTAGGGAGAAGGAAATCTTACAATGTATTTTTAATTTGTATAACATGATTAATCCTGATTAATTAACTTCGGGAAACCTGAAAGTGAAGAGGGGGAAAAGGAAGTATTTTTTTTTCTCTGAGAATTTTTAAAATATGATTCCCATATAATTTTTGGAAAGATTTTTTTATTAAAACATTCTATAACAAAATAATCTACGAATTTTATTCAAAACTATAACAAAATAATTTATGAATCTCAATATAATGAAGCATTTACAAACAGAATTTAATTGCAGAATAAATAATTTATCAACTTTCAAGAAATCTAAAAAAAAATAATTTACGAATTTTATACAAATATATAAAAAAATTACAAATTTACAAATAAAGCAATAATAAAACAATAAAACAGATGTATTTTCATTTATTCGCATCCTATACTGCAATACTTATTTAAAATAGAAATATCTATTACACTATGTTTGTTTATTATTAACATCGAAGATTTTCAGATAATTCTATTTTGTCTGAGTTCTACAAATCCCAAGCTTTAATTCTGTTTCCAAACACTCCACACACGTAAGATAACTTGAAAGAAACAATTTATAAGTAATCAGATTTCCCCAAGAATTTTCAAACAGATTTAAAATAAAGACTAGTATATAAATTTATTTTTGTATCAAATATTAGAAGATGATTTGCATTTCGAAAAGTTGCGGTTGAAAATAAAAGAGTTAAATCTAATTAAGGTTTTCGGTTGCTCAAAGATTCCCCAACTTATTTTAATATTTTACTTTCAAAGTCCTTTCATAATAAACTGATATAGTAGATTATATTTTAAAACCTCTTTAATAGTAAAAATTGATATTATACTGTGTATGCTTAGACTTCTTTAGAAACGGCACATACATTTATTTATTCGTTGTAATTATTTCGAATGATTAAATCCAATTTAATAGGAATATTTTGTCCATTCAATAGGAATATCTTATTTATGAGATGGAAAATATAGTGTTACTCTTTCTATTAACATGTTTAGGATGAGGGAAAGTTTATGTTTTATCATTATGAAATACATAAAAACGAAGAAATATATTCTTGTTGAAATATATTCTATATGTTTTTTTTTAGAAATTTATAATTAATGAATTTTGAAATGTTACTTATTAAGAAGATTATTGCGTTTTAATTAATTAAATAATTATTTTTATTACTACTTTTTAATCAAGAGATTATCTGAATGACAAATGTATTGATTCTGTAGATATAAATGCAAGTAGGAATGCATGGATAAGTGCCAAAAACGCTTAGATTTCTCTGATTAATACACGCAAATATTAACTTCCTACATAGACCTACTATTCCTTTATATTAATCGGATTGTTTTGTTTTGTTTATTTTATCTACTTCGGTAAAAATCATCTTATAAATTATCAAAAGTGATCGCCAAATACATTTATCTTTACACATCTTCTTCCTACATAAAATTTTGTATATTTAGTAAGGTTGTGAAAGCCAGAATGCTCAGATTTTTATTTCCCCGTACATAAGAATTGCAATATATTGAAAATCTACATATATGTATTAAATATAAGCTACTTCACTTTTCCTTCCGTTGTAAATTGGACCAAGATAAAAGAAACAACACTGCAGTAACTTTTTTCCCTAAACTGATTATTTACTGAAAAGATTTAAGCAAAATTATGGTGCAAAAATAATTTTTTCAAAGAAAACTTCAATATCTTTTATATTTTGACCTTTGAAGTTATTAAATATTTATCATTCTCTTATCATTTTAGTACTTTTCAGTTACATCAAACATTGAAAAATTAATACCCATTCAATTTAAAAACAAAGACTATGCTAAAAAATAATAATGATAATGAATCAGCAGCATTGTACAACATTAACCATTATGAATGAAACTAAAATACTCTCAAATGTTGCAGATTTTATTAACTTTTTCGTTCTTAACAAGGGATTATAAAAACAGATTTAAACAAAGTTTAATTGTAATTATACTTAAAAACTCCGAATTATATGGGATTTTTCATCATGTTTTGAGTTTCCTGTGAATGAAATGAAATTGAACTTTATAACAAAAGATAGTTGATGGAAACTGATTTTTAAAAATTAGTCTTCTAATAATAAGTCATTTCGACTAAATCCGGTTTCAGGAAACAAGTAATTAGCGAATAAGAACATGATTTAATGAATCAATTACGAAACAACTGCGGATGCAGAAGTGTTTAAATTTAGCAATTTCCCCTTAAAAAATATAAATGATCTGGATTTCAGTTTCGGAATAGTTCTTCTAAAGAATTGTGCGGAGATTTCTAATTAATTAAAAGTAAGGTGAAAAAGAATGCAAGCTGTTGAATGGCACGGAGCTGATTTTAGATTCCATTATAAATAGAATATCTCAATCAAACTTATTTAATTGGAACACAAAGATAATATTCCAAAATTTGAAGTTATGTTAAATTGTGGTGATTATTTCTACTCAAGTATTTTATTCCATAATTATTACTTAACTTACTAATTTCTTCCTTGAATATTTAAATTTAAATTACCTTTTTTAGATTTTTTTATATTTATAAAGTAAATCACCAAAATTATCATTAAGTTTGATGATTTTTTTAAAATTATTTATTTTATTATGTATTACATATTTCAATAATTTAAACTATCATATTTTGAATTATTATACATGGTATTAAATAATTTGAAGATAAATTGATTTTTGTTTAAAGTACAAAAAATTGAAAATAAATATTTTTTATTTCCGTTAATTGCTAAATAGTTTTAATTTAAAATTATAAAATGTTAAAAATATGTCTCGGAACTATATTTTAAATAAAATCAATACTAAACATTTTTTATATTTATTTTAAACATTGAACTCCCTATTTAATTTGTCTTCACACATGGTTCATATACGACAAGCAATATAAAAAATGAATTCAATAAATTAGCATAAAAAAATATGTGAAAGCTATAAAATATTTGTAGAATTTTAATAGCATATTCGAGATACTTTTAAAAGTTTTTCATTTATAATGCTTATTTTCTTTAAAATTAAATAGGTTTTATTCAACAACTGAAGTGTTACAAACCACAGTCGAGCTCTTATTTTAATTATTTTCTTTTCTTATATTTTATAACATCGTTTCCAAAATCAATTATTTAATATCACTTCGATGAAATTATAACTAAATAAAATTAATATATGACTAATCATTTTGAAAATATGATATAACCCATCTTCATTAAAGCTATACATATTTCAATGCATTATTAACATTGACAATGCTATAGACAGGAAGTGAACCATACTATACAAAAATATTTAAACTGCCAACCATTAAATATACCGAAATTAAGTAGTGTTTTCATGTTATATATACTATAAATTGAATTATTCTTTTTTTAATTAATTGACACACATATTACATTTTATTTTATTTCTAGAAAAAAATGAATTTAATTATGTCTTTTTCTCAAGAAAGTTTACATTTTATTTTGACTTGTGAACCGTCCATACCGAATAAGGAAATACTAGACTGCATTTTTAAATTTATCATCTGCTTGAAAAAGCTACAATTAGGCAAACATTAATAAATTTAAAAAATTGTAAAAATTGTATTGAAACATTATGTATACATTTTTATAATAAGGAGCTAAATACTGTTTTCAAAATGTCATCAAGAAATATAATATTCCTAAATTTCATAATATTGAAGTTTATATACGTATTTTAAATTATAGTATAAAATACTTTTCTGTAATAAAGCGTCTTTCGGTACATTCTGAAAACATTCATTTATTTCAAATTCGTATTTAATGCCTAAATTTAATATCCAGTTTCACTATGAGATTCTATTTATAAATATTCTAACGTTATATTTCTGAATAACAAAACATTAAAATGTGAAGATTTATGATTTCTGCAACAAATCTTGTGAAAATCTTATGAAAGAACCGATTGCCATAAAATTGATTAAAAAAAATTTTTTAATACCATGAATATGTGTGCATAGATGTGATTTCAAAATTTTCATCGGCGATATTGATTTCAAAGGCATTTATTTCCCTTTTGAAAATTGAATTTAAGAATTTTTACGACTTGAGTATTATACCGTCTTGAGTATTATACCGTCTTGGTACTTGAGTATTATACCGTCTTCTCCAACGATCGCCAACGGTATAGTAACTTTTTGGCGACGAATTTAAATTTGCCGATAAAGATCATTTGATAACATTATTTTCGGATTGCCATAATTGGCGGTTTATCAACTCACTTCAAATTTGGCGAAAAAATTGGTTGGTATAATAAGTAAGGACCCGATTTTTTTCCTATCTTGACCATCTGTTTCCACTTCACAATGATGTCTGTTGTCGGAATAATTTTTCCATTAAAATAAAATGGTTTAAGCCGGATAGTAATTAAAATAGATTACATAATTCATTATGATTTACGAGTAATTTATGGGATTATATTAAAACATTTGACTGCGATAACACAAATAAACTGATGCCGTTTTATTTCTGACAGCTACTATAGGAATATTTCAGTACAAGTGAATTAAGATTTGGAAGGATAATAGAATCATAAATTTAATTTTAAAGCTATGAAATAACTTTTAACATAATATTTCGCTATTTCTGCTACATTAGTCGATTTTCTAATTTCATATATAGATTTTTGAAAATTAGTGCATTTCTATTCTACGTCTTAAAATTTAAATATACCATTCTTACAATAAATCGTAGATTTGTTATTTTACATCAATTTAATACATCGCATTTAAATAATAATTTGAAAAGATTAGAATTGTCACAATCATATTTATCTGAACTATTGCAATTGTTCAAAAACACTGTTTAGATATAATAAGGTTTTCTAAACACTATTTATTCAAAAGTACTATATGATCAAAAAGGAAGAAAAAAAATTTGGTTTAATTTGTTAATTTATATAAACTGAAATGATTTGTCGAAATGATTATGGATGATGTATTTAAATGCTTATGTACATTTAACGATCGCTTATATAAATATTTAAAATACAATATTTTGTAATTTATAGGTTAACAAATTTTCGCTGGAAAGGATGTTTTTCATTTATTAATATGCCAGAGTTAAATCCATTATATTTTAAAAAATAACAGCAAGAAATATTGAATAAATGCAGACAACGGCTTCTAAATTAATTCATTACTTAATGGTTTAATCAATTTTTGATATTCTTTCATAAAACATTAAAACATATTTTTAAAAATAGTTTTAACGAAAAAAATGAAAGAAAATATTTTTTTTAAAAAAAATTTATCCTCAATATTCTGTTGTTTTTTTTATTAGATGGATTTTGTTTCGGAATCTGAAAGATAGTATTGCAGACTTACAAAAAATAGTTGATAAAATATTAAAATAAAGGTATACTGTATTCAATAGAAAGCGATTTTTATTTTATACTAGAATTTAAAGTTTTTGCAAGTGTATATCCTGAGATTGAAAACTTGAAGATTAGGGTACTTACGTCTTCGCCAACGGTTTAGTAACTCATTGGCGACAGAATTGTATTTGGCGATAAAGATCAACGGATTACACCATTACCGATTGCGCTTTATTGGCTGTTTAGCAACTCATTAGCGACATTAGCGACAACAAAATTGGCGATCACGTTGGGCGGTCTAATACGCCCAACGTATAGTTGAAATCTGTAAGGCATTTCAATCAAATGATAACAAAAATTTCGGTTAAACATTTCTTTTTTTATAGCCCTGTGTTTTCTTGGAATTTTTTTTGTATGTATAATATGGCATAGGTAAAATGTGAAAAATTTGCCTAGTCGAACAAAAAGTCAATACTTAAAAAAAATTAATTAACAAAATATAGTTTACTCTCTTTTACACATCGCGCGTGCCCGAAAGAAACATATACCTTAAGATATAAAATGCACAAAAGCTTCCTCATCCCTGAAAGCAAGCTTATGTACAAACTTTACCAGAAACTGAGTTTTATTCTAGTACAATATCAGTTTTCAAAACTGTAAGAGATGTAGAAAGGAAATATTTTTCCTAATTTGAAATATTCTGTATATTGTTCCTTGTACCTTTTATAGTTCGGCATCAATGTTATTTGAAAAATATTCCAACAAAATCAATTTTTGTGTCCTGTATATAGCGTCTGAATATTTCCATTTTTACCTCGGGAACTAAAATATCCTGCAGTTTGTAATCGTTTAATTAATCTATAAACCCATTTTTTAGAAATGTACCTGAAATACAGGAAATGACATTTGCATTATTCGAAAATTGGATTAGCATTATAAGTGCCTGCAGCATGAATCTTCTTTTCCAAAGTTTCTTCTAACAAGATTCTGGAATTCATAATAAAGCGCAGAATTGTCAATAAAGAACTTTATTCTCTCGTTTTGTGTTCTGGTTACATTCTGGAATTTCTTAGGCATCTTAGTTTCCATCCCATTCCTTAAAAAATTGAAGTTGCAGCTGTTGAAGAATTAAATAGAGAAACAAAATACCTGATATTTAGCAAATATTTTTAAATTCCTAATGATTGGATGATGTACTACTAGAAAAATATTTTAATATGACAGTATTAAATAAATTTTCCTTTATGAGATACTATTTTTATTTGTGATTAATGTTTTCAAATTAAAAAAAAGAATTTGCCAGAAGATTTTGTAAAAAAAAAAGAATGAGAAACTGTGTGCCGCATATATGAATGTGAGGGAAAGTTTTACTAATTTACATTTTTTCACTATAGAGGATATAAAAAAACATTTTTTTAAATATTTTAATGCCATCTTCTATTAAAACTAGAATTTTTTCATATAAGTTCTCATATGTTTAATATAACTTTGTTAAAAGGATTATGTAGCTTCCAGTAATATTTAGAGAATTAAAAGCCTGTACCTCTCAAAAAATTTTAAATTTAAGTTTCATGTTCAAAATGTTTTTCAACGTTTTTGAAACTCTGTATTTATACAACACAACTTATAAAAAATGATTATTCCTTTTTGAATGGGAAGAATTTCTCAGACATCTTAGTTCCCATCACTTTCTTTAGAAAATTGAAAATATATGTAATATAAGTAACTGAAATTACTTAAGAAAAATCTATCTGATAAAGACCATATCTAAATAATCCAGAATCAAATGAAATCTGCAGAAAGTAGTATTTTTGCTCCTATATTAAACCATGTCAAAATATTTTTTGCTGCAATTACAGTATTAATGGTGCATATTTGCACCTCTTTATAATGGCATCTTATAATTATATAGCTCTCAGTATTTTTTTATAAATGGAACTTTTAATGTCTATACTCGCTTAATAACTCTTATTAAATGCATTGTCATTTATTTGCAAGGATTCAAATTGTTGATCCACTCGAAGATAGGAAGTACGTTCCATTAGAATACATTATTTTAGTGAAGTGAACATGCTTTAGACAATCAGAAGACGAAGCATACTGAGAAATTTATCTATAAAAATGAAATAAGAGGTAGGGTAGTTAAAAAACATATTCAGGCCGGCTTACTGGCACAGAGGTAGCGCGTCTTCCTCGTGTTCTGGAAGTCCCGGATTCGAGTCCCAGTTCGGGCATAGTTGTTATTCTGTGTGCTATCTGTGAGATGTGTGAATGTGCCCCCCCCTGTAAAAAGGGGTTGTGCAAGCGAATGTGGTGAGTGTGTAGCAAAGTCGTACTCTTGGCCCTAGTTGGCGCTACTCAAATACAAGAGACGCTTCATTCGGCTTAAATCTGCTGCTGGGCTCAGCAGCGGGCTTGTCCATGACAAGTGTCATTTGACACAACAACAACAGAACATATTCAGTGGTAAAAGAAATATGTAATAAAGCTTTGAGAAATATCATAGAAATGGAATAAACCACATTTTTTTTGAAAAGCAGTTCCTGTGAACGATGTGAGTGCGTAGGTAAATAGCTAAAAGTAGTTGTTTATTTTATCAGAAAAATAACTCACAACAAAACACGCACTACCCTTATATAATCCCCTATTATTGATTAAGGGAGAAATTAATTCATTTTATTAAAACAACTCTAGAACTATTCTTTTGCTTCGTCTCTTTTTTCAGCACAATTATACTTTAGGAATTTGTTCAGAAAGATTCATTTTGTATTGATTCAAGTGTAACTAAATTATTAATATCAGCGTATATTTAAAAAAAAATAAAAAATTCATTCTGTATTAAAACTGTGCATTTTATTTTTGTATATTGTATACTTTTCCTTACGATAAGAAAGTACTAATCAAAATATATTATCATTGTTGATCATATCCTTTTATAATTCTTAATTCATTTTTTTTTAAAAATTTAAAAAACTCTAAAACTGTTGATTGTAAAAAAGTTTGCCAGTGAAGATAACTTTTGTTTTAATTCAAGACTTCTAAATGTATTTATTTGCTAAATAGTCAATTGATTTAAGAATGTAATAAAGTTCTTTAAATCTTTTAAAATTCAATATTATTTTCACAAAATTTATTCCACTAATTTCCTAAAATTCAAAATGCATTTGTTCTATACTTTTTCAGATCCTATTTCTATCTACTTGCTTCTAATTGACCATATTTGAAAACTATATCATTGTGTGATTTTTAGACATTATTATACTTTCATTCAAAACGCTTTTAGTAAAAAATATGTATTCGTAGATCATTGTTTGAAAGTTAATCGCCTTATTAAACTACATATATTTTCAATTCAATACATACATAGTACTTCTCTAAAACTATAACCGAATCGAATAAGAATTATCGAATAAGAAAATAGTCTTCATTTACTATTTTTCTGGAATTAAGAACAATATTTATGACTTTTTTGAGATATTTAAACTATCATAATCATCCTTAGGAGTTACTGAATGCCTTTAAAAGAAATACGTAAGAATTCAAAGAAGCTTGTCTTGGTAATCGAATTTTCCAACAGATATTTTAACTTACAGAGAAGTATTATATTCAAAAGAAATACATTTTAAATGCAAAACTCATCTGATCTTGATAAAATTGGAAACTAAATGGAAAAATTCGGTATATTTTGTTGTACGTATGAATTAATTGAAATTTAAATTAATTACTTCATTTACTCAAATATTATATTACTTTTCCCTAATAACCTCTTCTGAATATAGTTTTCTTCGCAACATACCATAAATTTAAATATTCAAAGGCATATAAATGTTACATTGGGTATCTGTTATCTTATTTTTTACTTTGCTGTTTCGAATGATCCACCAAATTAGAATACCAGCCAATGACAGAGAGAAAGAGTTTCAAACGGAAATATTGCTTCAGTATCATGGAATCTTACCTTATTAATCCAATGTCCATCACGGTAGGCATAACAGATCCCGTTTTTCGATTCGATAATAATAGATTATCCAAGACTGAAATCTGATGCATAATAAACCATGCCATATCACGAACTAACGTGTTTCGAATGATGCATATTTTATCACGAGCAAATAGAGTTCCATGTCCATTAACTATGACCGGATGTTTAATGGTCTCATCGGCCAACCGAAGTGGTAGGAAACATTCATCAATGTGATCTGATGTTGTCACTGGAAGTCGTATTATAGTCCATCATCACTGAGCGCTTTGAAATGTACGTATCCAAACAATTAACATGGATAGCTCAATTATTAATGCCATAAGTTTGCTTTGCACAAACTTTGAAATGAAGCCAATGAGAAATTATCTTCATAAATAACATTAATATCAGTACGAATATGGATTCTTTCCTATTTCGCAAGAAAATTGGGAACAGTATAAACATGCCAGAAAGCTTAAAATTTTCTGGGCATTGTGAACATTCCGCATGGCATTTCTAATCATTCTATACAGATAAAGATAGCAATTCTTTCAAGATTTGTCCCCTCACTAGTTCAGGAGGCATCTTACTCTAGTAGCACACAAATATTGTACAATATTGTATGAAATTGATCAATATTCGCAATATTGTTTTATATAGTGTAATATTGCTTAATATCATATAATACTGTACAATATTATAAAATATTGTGCAACAGGCAGTGCTACCTGGATAGTTGCGAGAATGATAATCCCCGATTGGTAATCTTGCCCTGGTGTTCTTTGAAAGGGCTATTCTCTTTCAATGACGGGAAATGCCTCTTAGGGAAATGTCGTACTGTTGGATTGATGACAAATTAAGGTTACAGTCAAATTAATTAAAAATGCAATACTGATTATGGAATAAATTGAAATTCCCTTAATGCTAGTGAAAATTAATATATGATATTAAAAATTAACATAATGCTTATTAAATACTATGCATTAATTATCATATAGTAATAATAAATAATATAGTATTATTATTCATCATTTATTTTTACACTGGTTATATTTAATATATTGATTTGCTACTTTTTTTAATAGGAATCGAAATATTTTTTGAAGAACAGATGATTAAAGTTAATTTATTTCCCGACATATGTTGTAAGTGTTAAAGAAAATAAAAAAAAAATCAGTTAGTCTTTAAATTGTTATGTATAAAGAATAAAAAGACCCACCAAAACAATCATATACATCTTATTCCTATCATCTTCAGCAAGATTTCCAGGTACTATATGACACCAAACAGTATTTCCATTGAAAAATAAATGAAGAGAATATATGATATATTATACATTGTTATAACACTAGTTATACTTAATAAATTGTATTGTTACTTTCCTAATAGGAATCGGAATATTTTTTGAAGAATAGAGAATTAAAGTTAACTAATTTCCCGACTTTTTTGTAAGTGTTAAGGAAAATTAAAAAAAAAAATCAGTTATTATTTAAACAGTTATTTAAAAAGAATCATAAAAAAACATCAAAACAATCATAAACATCTCTCTTCCTACCATCTTTTAGCATGATTTCCAGATGCTACATACCACCAAACAGCATTTCCATTGAAAAATACATGAAGAGAAATTTGATTTCATATTCCAAGCTATTTGCATGGGAATGATGCGTTTTCCGAACATGATTTCATCTCATCTTTTGAGATATGCAGATACCGTTGCCTTGGAAACGGCGTTCGCATTACTTTCTGTCTGGAGTGGAACATATCATAGGATTTCCAGAGGTCAATCTTCTTTCCGAATCTTTCGTTTTTTATATTTTTAATACCCTATTAATCTCTTCTAAGCTTATTTCTTACGTCGTAAGGATATTAAAAAATAACACTTTATTTCAATTTGGAGACGACACATTTCCAGAACGAATTGATATTAACTATTGCTGGGAATATTTTTTTGCTACGAAAAATAAACAAATAACAATATTTAATTATTGATTTTATATACGTATAATTTTATAGGAACGAGATCATTCAAGATGCATAAATATACTCACTTATATTCACACTGAAAATGAATCTACCAATTTGCACTCGGACAAAACAATTGTAAGGTATAATTAGAAATAATAATTTTTGTAACTAATTTTAAGTTTATTTGGTAACATGTTAAAGACATTTCTGCTTTGTCTTTCTAGTTACTTTTAGCAGTTACAAAATAACTTTTTTTATAGAAGTTGAATCTCGAAAGTTAAAATAAAAAATAATCAATAATTTGAGACCGATTAATTACTGTCATAATTATATATTTCACTAAAATTAAATGCATTTATAGAATAATAAGTATTTATAACAAAGAATGAGATAGTGTAATAAATCAATAGTTCAAAGATACGTAATGTAAAATATATATATATGCAGAAGAGTAAAAATAAATTTCTTTATTGCATAAGATAGAAACTCAATATATCCGCATATAAATATTATTGTATAATTTATTTCTATATCAAAAGAAAATTTAATATAAAATATTATAAAACAAAAAATTATATTCCCTGAAGTATTTTAAAAATGAACTTTTTCTGCCGACATTTAATACACTTTAATTTAACAAAAAATTACTAAATGCGCCAAAAATTATCAGAAATCACAAAAAGTTTACTTTTTACTAAAATGTTTAAAAATTGATAACAAATTTGGTTATAAATATTCAGTAGAATATTAATATATTTGTTACAGGAAATATAAAGGCAATGATTTCCGATAATAAATTTTAATATTCACGTTTTCCAATAATAAATAGTGAGGTTTTGAATTAATTATTGATTTTCAAAAAATGTCAAAGCCATTTCTTAGTTAAATACACACATGTTGGTATCAATAATGGAAAACAGAGCTTTTTTAAAAATATTTATTTCCTTATCTTTCGGTTGTTTTATTTTCATTCCCGAACAATTCTTAGACAAAGTTACATTACTTCTCTAGAATAATATTATCATATACAAAATAAAGAATAATTATTTACTAATTTAAAAAAGAATATCACATTACTAGCCATGAAACCTTAATCAAAATATTCATTTTCTTTATTTTTCACATGGATTCTTCTATGAAACAGCTGATTTTATGACAATTTTGATACTATTTTCTCAAAATATCTTAATTACGAAATGGCGTGACGTTATTAATTCAGAAACCATAAATGGTTCACATAAAAAATAGCAATGCGCCAAATGCTGATAGTGTATAAAATTATTTTTAAACAATAAAAAAGTCAGCTTTCATATTAAAATTATGCTAATTGAATTCGGCAACTGACATTATTTTTATTTTAATAATTTTAGTGTTTGATTCAGTGTTGTTTTAATTTTCAAATTCAAAATACTTAATCAGAAATTCATAATATGTTTTGCTAATATGTCATGATTTTGTCTAATTCATTCTTATGTATTCCTAAACATGAACATTTATTAACATATATATATATATATATGTGTGTGTGTGTGTGTTTTCAGACTTCAAATTTTCATTGTTAATAAAATGCTTTTTATTCATCTACTCTAGTTCAAACACATTTTTTAAACTTGTAGTCGTTGGCACTCGATGTTGATACAGTTTTTTTCAAATATTAATGCATTGATTAAATTTAATTAACTTTTAATATATTAAATAGAGTTTTAGCAGTTTGTAATGAAAATTGAAATTGAAAAGGCAGTTGCTTAATAGCTAAAGTGCTAGGATTCAGTTTTTTTTACTTGAAGGTGAAGGATGCGAGTTCAATTCTTGCAAAAATCACTATTTTTTGATAAGATATTTAGATTATTTGTAATTATTTGATAAAAAGTAATTGAAATAATTTTTTACATAAATAAAATTTGATTTTTTTTCTATATCACTTGCTAGTCAGTTCAGGTTTGTAAGAAACTTTAACAGAGAGTCTAAATGACTGTTATTTTGTCAATAATTTTTCAATTACATGCTTTGAAGACACATTTATTCCAATATTTCATATTATGACTAGGCTAAGAGAGGGATTTTTAATTGGCAATTTGTTTAATTCACCAACCAATTTTGTTGAAATATGAAATAAGAATATATTTTTTGAAATAAATTTTATATATTATATAAATAAATATAAAAGGTGTTTATGAAAATTTGCATATTTTACTGAATTTTATAAAAAAAGAACTACATGAAACGTACAAGTATCACTACAAAACAAATGTGCATGTCTTGAAAATTGAATATTGAATTTTCATGCATACATGTGTGTATGGACGACGCTAGGCAAGGAAGAGGCTTTATAACAGCCCTTGCCAAAATCGACATTTCGTTTATCATCTATCCTCGCTGAAATTTTTGATACTTTTTGTTGCTTTAATCGGTTACGCTGAAATTCAAACTGTAAGAATGAGTAACCACCAACGTTGAGATGATGAAATGAGGTGGTGAATCATGGAAACGTTCTTGTCATTGATGTGTCCAGGTTCGGCTTATCAGTAATTATTGTCATACTTTCAGTAATTCTTGCCATACTAAAAGGACATCATTCACTTGCTCTCCAATTTCCGAAAATTATGATAGGGAGGCTATCAGGCAGACATCATATTTAATTACCGCACTAAACTTTTTGCCTTTAAACGAGATAATATAACTATGTTGGGATATAGGGATGATGACCTGAAACGTTATATTTGGATTTTCAAAGTTTGCTGTTGGCTCTGATTTCATTTCAATGAGTGATAACAAAAGGCTGCAGAAAGCTCACCTGGTCAAAGGGTTTCTGGAATGTAAGGATATTTGCTGCGTAGATTTACCAATTACATCTCCAGATACCATAAATATAGAGCATACCTGGGACGTTCTTGTAAGTCCAAATACAAATCGCTGCTCCTGTCCAAGAAATATCCAGTTTCCAGTTGCTGAAAAAGTTGGACCAATTTCCAAAGGAACTTATAAACTTCCTTATTTCCAATATGAAATCACAGAGCAAGGTAAGTGTACTTATAAGACCAAGCGATACTCCCTATAATTCATTATTTCTGTTTCATATTTTACTTCAAACAGGGTTACGCACAATTATTCTTGTGTATTATAACTGCTGGATGGTTATTTTTTACATATTATATATATTTATATATTTGAATTATCGTTTTCACAGTCATAAGACTATGCAAAACGATAAACACAGTTAACAGGGATTTATTATAAGAACTGATAAGATACAGGTGATAAGATAATATAAGATACAGGTGATAAATCAACACGCTACAGTGTTTTACTTGCTTTTCACCATTTTCAGTTCTACTGGGCATACAGACGAGTTGGCCTATCAATTATGCATTTTGTAACAATTTATAGAAATTGAAACTTTTTAATCAAAATTGGGAACTAAATTTAATTCAATGACATTATTTTACTTTTTATATCATATTTCTCCTACGAAATTGTTGAGAATAATGTCTTAAAATAAGGAAAAACTGTTTGAGTTTCATGGAAAAAGATTAATGCAACATTAGAGTTTCAATGAGCAATCTATTTTCAATAAAAAAATTCAACTTTATTAAATTTTACTAGGAAGATCTGAAGTATTAAAATATAATATTCATCGATTCATAAAATTCTTTGATAGTTAAAAAAATATGGAGATGAAGGGCTTTAGATATTTTAAAGTAGTTTACGCTTGCATACTCTAACATTTTTATTTTTTATAAAGTGTATTTTATTCTTTTATGTCGAGGTTATATTTTATTTTTGTTTCGAAGATTTTCTTCCCGGTTAAAACACTTTTAGTAAATTAATCAAAGTTTTATTTTGTTATGATAAAAAGCATCCAAAACTGAAAACAGATTTTTTAAAAATTAGCCAGGATTTTTAAATTATGGCTGAGTTTCATTCCTTTTTCAACGAAACCCAAGAATGAGCTGTGAAATAGTTTCCTTGATACTATTCGTCTCGTTAAGCAATGCATTTTAATTAAAATATTATACTATATAAGAAGATGGTTTCAGAAAATTTACATAATCATTTTTTCTTGGTTTAAAAACTATGAATCATTATATTATATTTGTATTGAAATGCACTCTGAAAAAAATGTGTATATTAAAGAACTGTCCAAGATTTACTTACTCAAACGTACATAGATGAAATCTAATATATTTTGTGGTTTTATGAGTGCTGAATTTAAAACATATGTTATCAATGATAAATTATATACATTTATACATAAATGAATAAATACATAATTAAATAAACATATCTAATTATAATATGAAGTAAACAAATATAATATATAATTATATTAGCTTATTTGTGAAGCATTATATTTGTACTTATCTGAGAAATACAGGGATAATTAAAATTTTAATTAAGAAATGGAAATAATGAAAGTTAAAATTTAATAATAAATAAAAGAAAAAGTTGAAATTATTTGTTAAAATTTAAAGTTTGAAAAAATATTAATAATTATAATTTACCGTATAACAACATATTTATTTATGAGATAAAATTTTCGTTATGCAACTAATAATAATTTTATAATATTCGAATATTTATGTTTGCTTTAGATTCATAAAATATAATATTAAATGCTAATACTTTTGAAATTGGATTTAAGTATTTGATTTTTCAAATATTATTATTACATTGTTTAATCCCATTAATCATACTTTCGTAAAGATTATTATTTCGTAATGTATGTGATAGAAATAAGATTTGATTTAGTCTAATTTTTATAACTGTTATTTTCTTAATTAAATTTAATAAAGGATTTCTACTACTTAGTTTTTGTTAGCAGACATAATAGTAAGCTTTTTATTAATTTGATTCAGTGTTCAAATTTTTTAGATAAAATCCAATTAGTTTCTATTAACGTAATTTATATTGGAATCATATGCATTTAATAGTTATTATGTTTATATAAATTTTACGAAAAAAATAAAATTATTGTTTTAAAATATAAATTAAATTATTTATATTATAAGATTGTTCTGGTGTACAAATTAAATTTTAAACAACTCAAAACATTATAATAATCCAAATAAATTTTTATAATTAATATTAATTTCTAAATTACAATTTATAGAAATAAAAGAGAGAAAATGGTAAAAATAAAGTCATTTTTTGATATAAGACCTTAACAAAAAGCGAAATAAAAAAATGAAGAACGAATCCAAATTAACAAATTTTCTATATTTTCGAAAGAAATATATTATTACAATTTTGAAAGATAACTTTCTAGACAATTTAAGTAAAATTAGTAAAAAAATTGTTTTGAAAAATATTATTCAGTTTTATAAAATACATGAATAAATATTCGATCGTGAATTTTATGTTATCATGTGAGAACATTATTATTTTTAAATAGTTATTTATTTTAATTAATGGTAAGTCATTTACCAATATAAATCAGTTTGAAACAATCATAAGACTCGGTTATCGGTCTATACCCATCTCTCTCTTTCTGAATATTATAAAGATTTTTTTTAAATTTCATTTTCAATTTTTCTAGCTTACAAACTAAGTTTTTTAGCTCGATTGAATTTAAGATTAAATAACAGCTATGATGGCATAGTTCTAGGGCAACCTTTTAAAAATGCATTCGCTTTCAAAGAATCATGCGTAATAATAAAGCAATACTTTTAAAAGCAGGCAAACGTTTTAAAACCGCGTCTGCTTTTAAAGAGGCGTAAGTTATAATAATGTAGTACTGGTAAAAGAAGATCAATATCTTTAAAAATACATCTGCTTTCAAATAAGCATACAATTAATGATGCAATTTTGGTAAAAGAAGTAAAAATTTTTTTTGCTCGTAAATTTCGAAGACATCAAAACCTACTAACCATAAACACATCATGTCCTCACATGATAAAAAATAATAATATATTGCTTTATCTAATATCATTGGAAAACTATATGTATTTTCTTCTAAAAAAATTAGTTGATTTTTAAATTACTGCGAATTTATTACATCTTCACTTGACATGAAGAAAAATATATTTTTGCAGTATAGAAACAAATGCATCATGTATATTCTTTGACTCAGCAGTGAAAGAAACTAGCATTTTTTATAATTTTAAAATTTTATTTGTTCCATTAAGGATGAAGGCCAAACTAACACAAATACACAAATGATGTTTTTGAAAACATGGTGATAATGACTGACAAATGTAATAATACATTTATGTAGAAGTAGTTATGACAATCTCCACGAGATGGCCCAGGTGGAGCTAGGGAGAACGCTAACAAGGTTGAATATTGAAAAGACAAGAGTTTAACTGTTCGTGTGGAATGGCTGCAAACTGTGGTAGCACGATGAGGTGTTCACACTCTAATATGTACCAAAACTGTAAATATGTACAATAGAACCTATTTTTTAACTTTAGACATCGGTTGTTTTTGAGTTCTTTCAGGGGAAGGTAACATTTGCTCCCACATCTATTTATTATTCACCAACTATTGCAGGAATTAAAAGAATTTTGAATATTAGAATATTTAAATATTTACGATGTTTAATTAATGAATAATGTGTTGAGATTTTGAAAATTATAAAACATATTATTAAATGATTAGTAAATAAATATAAAATAGTATACACAGAAATAGCTATAGTTAAAAATTAATCATATTGGAAACTTAATAGATGAATGTTGTGATAGAAAATTGCTCATAACAACTGAAATAAATCGTCAACAAATGCGCTATAATGAATATAACTATTTCCAGCACCTAATAAAAAATTATAAGCAGCAAACTCTTTCAGCAGTACTATTGATAACTATTTATAGGTGGTCAAAAAGGGCAAGAATGAGGATACCACTTCAATTATGGCTACTCTTTTTTGATGTACAGAGGAATGTTGACTGTATCTCCATGAAAAGAAGAGGCTTAACAGTTTCCATTGAAAAGAGAGATTTCTTTCCCTTATACAAATTACAAAATTCATTTGTCCTTTGGAATTTTTCTTAAATCATTAGTTTGGCGCACACAAAGCTTTGGCACTTTAGGATAAAACTTGTGTGATTCTTTTTATGTTCTATAGCATTTACTTGGATCTAAAGATTATTAAGAAAGTCATTCAATTTTAGTGCTATTTTTGTAGGTAGCGATATATTGTTCTTTTTCTCGATGTTTAATTGAAAAAAAATGAAATTTTTATAGCAATGTGTTGTGCTAATGATATGGTTAATTATTAGAGATTTATTTAAACAAATTCTGTCTTCTTATATTTTAATTTTTTTGTTTCTTAATTTTACTCTCTCATATTGTACCTATACTTATTAAAAAAAGGAGAAAACCCATGAAATTTGAAGAAATTGATAGAAAAGATATCCGACTCATTCTTTGAAGCGTTCTTCCAAAATTGTCCAGTATACTTTTAACTCCTGCGGAAGGATCTCAAGAAAAATACTCAGTTAACATTTTAAAAAAAAGGATACATAAATTTTAAATAATGAAATTAAATATTCAAATAAAATATAAACTAATATATTTTTGATACATGTGCATCAGACTTCATAAATATTGAATTCAAACTAGATTTGACATTGGTTTATTACAGATAATGTTGACTTGTAAGTAGAATTCATAAAACATTTTTCTAAGCACGATTTTCGTCTAATTTTTGTTGTTATTTTCATCTAATCCTAATACATTTTTAATTGAAATTTCTAATAATTAGTAGGGATATCTTCTTTCAAAAAATAATTTCTTGGAAATTTTTGCATCTAACTCTTGGCAACATTCTCATTTATTTTCGTGAAAGTGTTAGGTACATCTTTTCAACAGAAGTCAATACAAATATTTCCTTCATCTGATATTGTCCTCATATTAATATAATTTTCACTAAACATGGAGAAACGCCATGCAGATGAGTAAAATACCATATTTCTATACAAATGATAATTTATCTTTGTTGATAATGAAAGCAAGGTAAAAAAAGAACATATGAGAAGAAGGACAAAGATAAAAACTTTCGCATTTGACAAAAGCAGAACAGAACGACCAACCAAAAATATCCTTAGAAGAGTATTTCTTCCTTTAATCTAATTTTGCCGGTCATGTATTTTTCTGAAATTGTGACGGCTACATGGTTTTAATTAGAACTCTGCCAAGAATTAGTTTCGTTTCCACCTTTCACTTACTTTGACCTCTGAGTTAAATATTCAGTCGAGTTGTTGTAATGAAACTGGATATAACACCTAAATAACGAAGCCATGAGTTAGTTCAATGGACTAACAGATTATGAATATGTGCATAGGAATGCTTATTAATTATATATAACTGCAAATGTTATTTTTATATATATGTTTCTTGTTAAAGGAAAATTTACTACATTTATCTGCATATAGCAGATAAAATTACTTATTTTACTTATATATTTATTTTTATTTTACTTATATTTTACTTATTTTACTTATATTTTTATTTTTATTTTACTTATATTTTACTTATAATTACTTATATTTACTTATATATTACTTATATTACAAATATTTTTTATATTTACTTATATTTGAATTTACTTATATTACTTATATTAATATTTTTCTTATATTTACTATTATTACTTATATTTTACTTATATTACTTAAATTTTATCCTGTAATATTTAATTTACATTATAAATTTAAATACATAAATTAAATATTTTATTATATAAAATTACATTTTACTGAACAGTTAGAGTAACTAAACATTTGCATTGCATTATTACCTCTGACTAAAAACTACAGTAATTAAAATAAAACAAAAAACTCTTAGAGTTTTATTACTTTGAGAAAGAGTGTTTATTTTTCAGCAATTGCAATAATTAATTTTTAATAAATCCGTTGCTCATTATAACTCAGGAGATTAGAAAATAAATCATAAGAATTCATAACTATGAAGATAAAAAATAACTCAGATGAATTCATAACTCAGAAGATAAGAAAATAACTTATATAAATTCAAAACTCTTAAGATTAAAAAAATGGATGACATAGAAAATTTGAGAACACTAACACTTTTTAAAATACGTAAATAATTGATTGAAAAATGTCCACTTTTGTAAAATTGTGTAAAAATAGATTCAATTTTCTTTTTGATAAATAAATACTTCGGAAACTAATATACAATTATCTCCTCATACAAACACTAACTTCGAATTTCTAATTATTGTACGGGATAATGTAATATTAATTTAATAGAATCTCTAATCTGCTTTCGTGGAACTATAATGCATTACGCTGTAACTAACCAATAAATAGTTATACTCTCCTAACCTATAGTGTCACCACATGGATGATAGTTAGACTTATCGATAACTAAGTGCTCTTAACTACTAGCTCACTCCCTGGGAATAACGGTTATGCTTAGTTTCAATTAAATATTTTATGCATAACCTGATGTTAATGATCATTTCCAAAACGTAATTTTAACAATCCAATTGTTTTAGGTATTAAATACGTTTATTTTAATAATCTTACATCTATAGTGTTTATTTTCTATATGGATGTTTATGATGAAGTCAAATCCCAAATAAATTTAAAAAGTAACTGAGCAACTAACCAAACTTTTAACTGCATGTCTTTCTTATTACATGTCCATTTTCTTAGTTTTCCTGTATAATGTATGTGGAGAAAATAGCCTCGCCTTTCCACGGTAGCTTTTAACAAGGGCAGAATAATCAAGCGATTAAAAGAACATTCAATTAATCAAAGAAAATTGTGCAAACAAATTATTGTTCTCGAAATTCAGAGAACATTTATTACAAAAAATTACCGCCTTATTCTTACAATTATATTCGATATTATAAAAATGGAAAGGTATTCTAAAAAAATTAATATCGTGAAGATGATTTTAACTGTAAATTTATATTCATTAAATCATAAGTAGGTATTTTATATATTTTTTTTTGCTTTTTAACTTTATTATTCAGTTTATAATTTTTTAAATGATTTAAACTACTGCACATATTATTTGTTCTCAAATACAAGAACTATTGTCTTGTATGTTATTTAATGAAATTAATAGATGAACTCATGATATAATTTTAAAAAAAATTAAAGTAATGTATTGTTATTGAAATTAAGTGAACAATCATAATTAAAAAGCTGCAGCATATCAGCAAATGAGTGACCATCAGTGTAAAAATCATGAAATAAGGACAATTGAATTAAAAAAAAATATAAACATTATTTTCAAAGTTTTACTCGGGCAAAGATTGTATTTATTTATTTATTTAAAGTTGGAAAGGATTTTTTTTCTTCTGTTTCATTAAAAATTATGGATAGTTTAATTTATCTATAAACTATGACTTTATAACCAATCAACCGGCCAATGTTCTGGTGTAGAGGTAGCGCATCTTCCCAGTGATTTGAGCGTCCTGGGTTTGAATTTGGGCTCGGGAATGGTTGTTATTCTGTTTTCTGTCAGTAATATATGTTAATGTGGACCCCCCTCCCTGTAAAAAGGGGTTGTGCTAGTGAATGTTGTATTCTTGGCCCTAGTTGATGCTACAACCAAACTATAAACGTTCACGACCTCAATAAGCTTGTCCATGACAAAGCCATAAGAAACAACAAAAAGAAATGAACGATCGATCCCGATATCAAATTATAATCTAATAAACTAAATGGAAGACATATACAATTTATTTTTATGAACATATTATGCAAGAGTCCACCAGAGACTTTTGAAAAGTATTTTATTTCATCATTTCAAACTCCTAACAAAGAAGATATATGTCCAGGATAAAGTATAGAACACTGCGTGACTCTCTCTGCTAATGATCCATGCATCTCACTGCTTGAGAATACATAGTTGATTTCAGATTTTCTTATATATACAATTGTGGTCCTTTTTTGCCTTACTACAGATCATGATTGTTTGCCCGTGTACTTGTATTACCTTTGGTCATTATGTCTTCTGTATAGGTTGCATGAATTTTTTGATATTATCCATTTTGACTCGTGCATGGCACTTGTGGTTTTAAACTAGTAAGTTCAGAAATATTGGAAAGTTAGTTATCTAATGGCTCAATAAACAATCTTCTGGGCATTTGTAAAGAATAAATAAATGCATATTATTACTTTCTTTAGAGGAAATTGTTAAATCTAACTCACCTTACATGAAATCAGAAGTTTTTATAATCCCAGATAAGTCATATGCATTGACAATCTCTATAATGTCTTTAAACAAACGACGAAAAAGAAAAATCTAAAATACAATGGAAAACCAAAAAAAAAAAAAATCCCCAGAAACATAAGGTGCAAAAATTCCTACATGGCAATTTATGTTTTTATTCTATTAAGAAAAAAGATTTATCTAAATTAATTTAATTAACTTAGAGCCAGTGATTTTAGCTAAACGGATTTCACGAATAAAATTATATTACCCCTGTAAAAGTGTTTTTTACTTCCTGTAAACAAAGCGAGCCCATTATTCAATGAAAACGAAAAAAAAAAAAAACCAGCTTAAGTAAAACAAATAATTTGAGTAAATTACAACAAAAAAGAAAATACATGGTTACTACCTAAAGAGGTTGTCAGAAAACAAGATCTGCTCCTTTTGTTGGAAATGAGACAAATTAAATAAAGAGGATAAATTTACTCTTTAAAGTTAAAAGAAGATTGTTTAAGCAAGTGGAAGTAAAAAAAGGGGCAAATCTGATATTTTGTAACTAAAACAAAGATTTGAAGACTTAATAATAATTTATTTCTCAGTCCGTTTTTAACAATTTGGTGTTTATATTACTGTAATAAGCTTAAATTGAAGAAAAAATATTCAATTTGAATTTTTTTACTACATTTTCGGAATTATTTTGCTGTTGCAAGACGTCTTTTACATTGTTTGCTTTCCTTAAAAAGTTTAGAGTAGGTATAGTAAAATAAAATGTATGGAATCGAAATCAAACATTTAAGAGAATTTTTTTCCATGAAATTTGAAAATATTAAATTAGTGTATTATCTCCGAAATAATTAGTACTTTAAAATTATAGTATATTAGGAAGTGATAAAAAAACGATCAATTTTCATCTTTGTTCTTGATTTTTATGGCACTTTCCATGGATAAGCTCGTTGAGGTAGTTAGTAATTTAAAGCTAATCAGCGTCTCTTGCTTTAAGGAGCGCCAGCCAGAGGAAAGAGTACGACTTTTGTTACTCACCCATCACATTCGTTTGCACAGCCCCTTCTTACAGGGGGACCTATTCACACACTTTACAGATAGAACACAGAACCATACCCAAACTGGGACTCGTACCAGAGACCGTCAAATCACGGGGAAGACTCGCTACACCTATACCAGGACGACACCATCCCCCTTTAAGTACATGAAACCAATTAAAGTAAATAAAAATGGGAAATATTTCCTGATACTAATTTATATTTGAATTTATTTATTTAATGAGTGCTAAATTAAAATGAGTAATCCTTATGTTTAATGAATTAATAACTTATTTATAAAAATAACTGCATTTATAAAGGGTTGAACATAATTAAGCATTCTCTGTAAGTGATATATTTTATTTTATTTCTCCAAGAAAATAATCCTGTGTAATCACTTCGATTATAAACGCTTATATCATTATCACGATTCTATGAATTTGGAATTAGTAATATTTTATGCCGGATTTATAATTTGGAGCTTTGTAAACTAGTTTAATAGAATAATGAATGTAGATTAAAATTTAGTTAAATATATATGAATAAATTAGTTAATTAAAAGGAAATATTTATTAAAATCCGTTGCATTTAATAAGTTACTATATTTTAATACATTTATTTTAATACATTTATTAGATAGCTTTGGCATTTAAAATTACTTAATTTTCCTTTTGAGTATTTAACAATTATTTAAATTCAATTTATATTATGTTTATCCATATTTCAAATAATTATAAATGATTCAGGAAGTATTAAAATTTGTTAGAATGATTGCATTATGCGGCATGGACTGAACATATAAAGCATAAGATGTCTGTAATTTTATAGAATTATTGAACTGATTGAATATAATTTCCATCTTTATAAATTTAATACATCATACTCAGTACATTTAAACAATTGTTATCATTTTCAAAACAGCATCTACTATTTAAGAAATTACAAAACATTATTTTAATTGAGAAATTCAATCAAGTCAAAGTTTCAATCAATTTACAATGACAACTTTAAGCCAGCACTATAGTGAATATAATTATAAATTTTACTTTGAAGTTTATATTTTTATAATTTTCTGAATTGAATTATTTTTTTGTATCGCTAAGATAAATACAGCTGGCATTCACCAATACAAGATTTTATCAGAATCATCTGTTTATCACTTTTTATTTCGTGGCATTTTTAGAATAAACAGTATGGACTGTAGTACGAACACACACACACACACACAGAGAGAGAGAGAGAGAGAGAGAGAGAGAGCTTTATTAAATGTATATATTGAACTATGAGAAATGAGAGCATTAAGGTACAATTTAAGAGATAATAATCTATCTCAGAATATGCCCCCCCCTAGATAATATCTTAAAAAACCACAACAGTAAACTAGAAAGTGATTGGAACAGTTTACAGTGACAGATGAGGATTAGGCAGTTGGAGAGAATAGACAATCAATGATAAATTATTCACTCAATTTTATAAATTACTTAGAGGACTTTCAATAATAGAGTGGATATTTGAATTTAGAACATTGATTCTCCCAAGTGCTTGTGGTTAGTATAATCCTTATTAAAAATAGTTTTATTTAACTTGAATTGCTTCAATTTTGCAAAAATAAAACCTTGCATTCAATTTTTCACTCACATTATGCTGTATTAGTTTTGAATTTTGGTATGATTACATATACTTTGCAACAATAGAATACTACAATGCTTTCAGAATTTAATATGATGATATAAATTATATAAAATAAATATAATTAATTTAATTACCTATCAGAGTAGCTTTTCTAATGCGTTTTAATTTATTATTCTCAAAACTTAAAGACATAAAGAATTAAAAATTCATTTTTTCATTCTCTAATAAAAGCAAATTTGAAGGGAATTTTATTTTAATTTATATTTTACTTATATATTTAGTTCCAAAATCCGTAAAATATGAAGGTATTTGTATTTTATTGCATAATGAATGTTTTAATTAGCAAATTCTAAAAATAATTCTTTTTTAGAGTAAAATATATAAAAAGCACAATATTTATAATGCAATAATTTGTTAATTGAAACTTCTGTTATATGTGTTGATTCATAATGGTAGTTAGAAGATTTTTTATTGATAATGATTCCTTGATTAATGATTAATGACATAATAATAATGAAAAACATAACAAGGAACAAGATTACCAATTATACCTCTTGAACAAAAAAATAATTTCTGCAATGAGTAGGTACTTGTAAAATACTTCAACCGAAATCAAATGCATGAATTTAACAATCAATACATTTCTAATAATTAGCACGGTTTCAAACTACATTAATTAGGAATAACCAATTAAATAGTTTAAAATATTGTTTCAAAGTTAACATCATTAAATAATCTCAAGTATCCATTTTTTTAAATTTCTTTTACAAGCCTTTTAGTTACAGTAAAAAGTTTTAGCAAATGACTAAGCATAATTTTAAATTTTTAGTAGTAATTAATATTTCTATGCAAAATTTCTTAAATAATATGAACTTAATTCAATTAAATATTATTCAAACATAATTTAAAAGCTCTTTTCAAATATAAAATAGAAAATAGTAACATGTTTCAAATCTTTCATTTCTTTTCCATGATATTATTCACATATATTTTCTTTAAAATAGATAAAACTCGATTTTAAAAGAACAATATATTTTACTACGTACATTTTTTTTATTTTATAATTTTTGTTACTTTTGCAGAATACAAATTGAAATATAAATTTTTAACTTTAGAAAATATGAAAAAATTATAATATTCTTAAAAGATAAATTTTGACATCGTTTTTTTTAAGTGAAGTAATATTGATAAAATATTATTTTATCAATATAACGTTAAATAACGTTATAAAGCTGAAATTTTACTTTTAATTGTAAGAAGATGATGAGTTGAATTTAAAATTATATTTATTTTATATCTTACCAGAAAAAAAAAGATTGTTAAAAAGAAATGGAGAATCTCAAAAAAGCAAAGTCTTGGCATCCCTGAAATATTTTTCATCCTTTACCTTTACCACATAAGCCTGAAATATCTAAGACAGCTAATCAACCGAAAAACAAACAAAGGTAAATAACGAATTATAATGATCTCTGACTTGCGGTATAAGAAATAAAAAAAGTCTTAAAAAAAGAAGTAAGCTCTATAGAAAACAAAGCATTTTTTTCGCATCTCTTTTTTTGTTGCTATTTGTTTTGCTATACTGAAAGGAGAAAAATATTTTCTTGTAAATGATAAGGTTTCTCTCCCAAGAGGAAAGACATAAAAACAACCAGGGGGAAAAAAGTAAAGAATAATGTATTGTAGATCGTATCACATAGACAAAATTTTTCGCATCGCAGGTGTAAAAACACGGGCAACTGCGAGGCAAAGGAGTATTTCTTCTTTTTATCCTTTTTTTTAAAACTTATTGCGTATTTTCTGATATTAATATTTATCGTACAAATGAGATAGCTTTGATGATACTTTTGAGATAACAAACGAAAGAAAGAATCCACATTCTTTTTGAACCAGCTTTTGATCAACCTTTCCAAAGATTTCTAAAAGTATATAGCTTATTGGATTGGATTCAGGGGAGGGTAGAATTGGATTTTAGATACACTTCATATTCCTTTACAAATAGACATTTTTTTTAAAAAATATTTCTTTTAAATGCATGAAAAATAATTTAGTCTCATAAATAATAAGAACCAAAGTTACATTTTTTGCCCCTTAATAATATTTATAAGATATCCTTCTTAATTATGTCTAGAGTTTTTACATTTTAAAGGCTTTACTCTTAA
>JAOUZG010032859.1:8165735-8197146 GCA_026289955.1 Argiope argentata | reverse complement strand
ATATAGGTTTAAGTTAGGTAAGTTATTAATAACTAAATATTACATATTTTGTTTTCATAATGTATATTTTTTGAATTTGCTTAGACATCTGTAGTTAGGCATCAATTCTTTATTTATTGACGGTGCCTAAAACTACTGTGGTGCTGTTATATTCAGTTCATAAAGATGTGTATAAGAACATTATTATAATTTCAGAATGATTAATTCAGATTATATTTCATATTAAAAAGAAGCGAAATTATATCATGTCAACATCATTTTTATTCCATCAACAAGCAACTGTGTTGCCAATTCTTTTAGAACAAACTCGTGAAAACAAAGATAATAATAATACAGATATAGCTGCTACATCACTCCTTTCCCAGTAAAAATGGAGTTACGATACAGTTTTCAACAAGAAATTTATACAGATGTGAGAGGAATATATATATATACAAATGAAATAATATTTTGATATTATAATTGCTGTTACACTACCATTTAGTATGTGTTATTACTTCGTAAATGACTATTTTTATGATAATATTTAAAATAACAAAGGGAATGCAAAACATATAGCAAGTAGTATATATAAGTTTAAAATATAAATTCAAATTTTTAATTATTAATGAAAATAATATTTTTTATTAATTAAAAAAATTAAATCTTATGTATTCCCTGGGATTATTTAACATAGAAACTTTACAACTGGTTCAAATAAAGCTAAACAAATAGATAAAAAATAATTAGATTAATAAAGAATTAAGTAAATTAATTTGTAATCAAACGCATATTTACGAAAATATCATTTAAAATATTTACACTAAATGCTTAATTACAAGATTTAAATAAACGGAACAATTAATACATATCATTTATAAATGCTAGTTTTAGAACATGTAATTACTTATCTTCTATTTCATACAGATTGGATAAACCCACTTGCATGCACATGCACAACACTCATTAACATTTTTACTATTTTCTGTACAACTCATTTATATTTTTATTAGTTTTATTGTTTTCCAGAAATCTGTTTTATTTTCATCATGTATCTGTATGTGAATTACATTATAATATATTTAATTTAATGATCGCTAATACAATTGAAGTAAAAAAAGATATATATTTAAAAAATAAATTATTTATTAATAAAGAAAAATATAATTAAAGTAAGGGAATAAAAGTAATTAAGAATATGAATTAAACTAGCAAATTTTAATTCAAAATTCATATAATATTGTTACTCAGAATATTAAATATCAGTTAATTTTTTATCAAAATTACATATTTAATTATTAAATATATAACAATTCAAAATATATTTTACGTAAGATAAAAGTATTCTTCTATTGATTGAATAAAATCATAATTAATAATTTAAATTTTTAGAAAAAAAATCTTTTGACGAATGGAATTAGAATCTTTGTAGAATACAACGATTATCAGAGTTCTAAAGCTAACAAACTGTCAAAGTAAACTAACTATCAAAAAATTTCCATTAATATAAGTCTTGGATAACATATAAGAAGAATTTCGTCATAAGGAAATCAATGCTCTTAATATTCCTCAGTGTTTTCAAAATTCCATCAAAACTTTTGAACAAGAGGATAGACTAAATCCACTTATATTAACGTAGTTCGAAAACAAACATGATTTTGAATTACATTTCAAAGAAAGTTGACAGTTCATTGCATTAGTATATCTAATTAGAGTTTTGGAGCTTTCAAAGCGTTATCTCTGCAATTGAATGTATTCCCCCTAGGTGTAATTCCTCTCACAAACTAATGTTGAAAGTGATTTCAAAGATCATTGAGCGTAAACTTAACCTTTACCGTATTATTAAAAGGCACTGGAATTAGCTTGAGTTTTCTTTAGAATTTATTAATATTAAATTCTGAATAGATATTCATTTCATGTCATATTCATTCATCCAGCTTTGTTTTAGCTTATTTATATGATAAATAAAAAAATATTGGAGGGTTCATGCTTTTTTTTTACATTTATTCGGCATACATCATTAATATTTAGATTTGTAAGCAAAAGTAAATTTACAAGCTTTTGAATCTTAAATTAATAAATGCCACACACCCTTTATTATTTATTATATTTATTTTACAATTTTAAAAATTGTCAAGAAAATGAATTTATATAGATGAATTGCTTAAATATTCTAATATTTTAAACGATGCGCATGCAATTGAAAATTAAATCGAAATACTATAATTAATTCAAATATCTCTTAATTACGGTGCTTACTAGACATAAAAAAATGTATCATTAATGTGACAACAGTATTTAATAAATTTATAAATAAACTTAAAAATAATATTTTTGAACTTTTCAAAAACAACAATCAGAAAAACATTTTTGAAAAAACCGAGCAAAGGCTTTCTACAAGTAATTTACTTAGGTTTTGAAAAACTGATCCTGTAGTTAAATTTGTTTTCAAGATTATAAATTATTCGAATTTTTAAACTGATTTTTAAGATGTAAATGTTATAATATTGAATATAAAATATTACGAAAAGATATTTCAAAAAAGAATTGCTTAAAAATGTCAAAGTAAAAAATAATTCCAGACAAAAATAGGAAATGGTGCACAATTAGATAAAATTTCCTGTGTAACTAAAGCAGTTCTTTCTTGTATATATTTTTGCATTAAATTTCATTTAAGCTCAAGTTCATTTTTTTTAAATATATATTCCCCACTTAAACATAAAACACATTCAAAATTCCCTAAAAACTGAGAACAGAAAAATATTTCTGTATCTTACATGATACTTTTACATGATTCTCAAGCTATATTCTCATCCCACCGAACAACTATAAAGCTTTTCGGATATTAAAAAGAATATTTTAAATCATAAATAATTATTCCAATTCATTCATTGTTACATGCAAGTTACTTGAAAACTCTAAAATAATACAGACATATGCATTTTTCTTTAAAATCTGACTCGACAAATGCCTAATCATGCTGTTTTTTCCTTAATCTTTTGTATCTCAATTTACCTTATTTTTAAAATTATAATATTTTTATCACAATGTTCTTATATGAAGGAAAATATAACTCAACTATATCTTATTAAATAGCATTTCGTATGGAGTTAAATACCCTTTTTATGTTATCTTATATTTGTTACATTTTGTGTTGCATTTCTAATTTATTAAAAAACACTAAATAAACATCACATGACATGAACTGCGTATTTTAAAATTTGATAAAATTACAACTCCTGAATTTTTTAATCCATCAAAAGTAAATGCCAAGATTATTAGAGCTCATTTCACTTTTTGGTTAATTTGCTTTAAAAACTATAGGCTTCTTATAATAAATTATTTCAATTAAGAATATATCAAAAAACATAGTAATAAGAAGTTAGGCATACGACTCGATGATTTAATTAGAATATTTTTTTAAAAACATACGTTCCCTTTTCAGATATTTATATTTTAAAAATGCATTAATAAAAAAGTATTTGAGTCTGAAAATGACTTCTAAATACATAATAAACACAGGTGAAGATTTTGCTTTTAAAGTATCGTTTCATTAGTAAGAATTAGAGATCACATTTATTTCGAATGAGGAAATATTTCTATGTAAATAAACATCTAATCCGAAAGGAAAATGTTTTTTTTAAGAAATCTCCTTGAGGGAGTACAGATTCAAACAAATTTTGATTAGGAAATAATTATCTACATATTTAGAAAAGTATTTGCAATACCCAATTTATTTTAAGAATAAACTTTCTACAGATAGTAAATGAATTTTTTATGTTTAATTTAGGTATGTTTATTGAAACATCATATAAAATATATTTATATTCAAATTAGCTCAAAATGTGTTTTAAATGAGAATTAAGTTATATGAAATTGGGGAATTAGCTGTTATTATGGTGTTTCTGATGTATGAAAATAAAGTCATCAACTTATATATATGCTTCGAGATTAATTTATTAAGTCGATATATTTTATAAACGACTATATTAATGATTTTTGGTCATTTTAACAAAAAAGTTGTTTAAAGACATTTATTTTTAATTACGCTTCAAAATTTCTCAAAAATGAGAGACTACTTTACCTTTAGCTAAATGTATGAGCTACATAAATGCAGTGTACTTACGATGCAACATTTTCTCGGAGCTTCCGTGTCTCCCGAAATTTCAATGGAATGTTGCTACTTTCTTGAGTTTATTGTAAACTCTTCTGCTGACCAATGCTCATCAATCTTTGCTAGCTGAGGGAGTGCAGCTCCATAAGTTCTTCGGTAGTCCTGGCTACATTCTTCTACTAGCTCATCAATGCAGTTAATATTCACATTAAGTCAAATTATCTTGGTCAGGAACACAATCTCATTAATTGATTCAACCGACACTGTTTAGAACCCCTCGAAGTCACATGGGGCAACACTATATAGTCAAAGCTTATTCCATGTAAATATAAGTTTTCTAGTCAAACAAACGAGCCAAATGAAGACTTAATAGTACAATAGATTACAAGGAGGAAGAAATGCGAATACCAAGAAATCTTTTAACCCTCTACGGGCCAAATTTTTATTTTAACTCCCCCCCAAAAATTAGGGAACGAAAAATCAGAAATTATAAACCTATACATGCAAAATAAAACAAATTTTTGTGTTTAAACAATTTTATTTAATTAACCATTATGCACTTCTGTGTATAATACCTCATATGTAAAAGTCCATAAGACAATTTGCATTTGGTGTAAGGCATAAATGTCCATGCATACATAAACATAGTTTGGTAATCACCGACAAAAGCACACATGATTTCAATTGGATCAAATTTTTTCTCTTAGTTTTACTGCCAACAGTTTGAACAGCAATTATTCTGCTATTTCGAGTTGATGAGCCTAGCAGTGGTCACGAATACTAGAATTGATTGTGTTTGCAACGTCATAGAGTTAAGATTTATGCGTCATCTCATGAAAAAAGTTATAAATATTTTGTATAATGTCGATAAATTAAAATGCGACCTGAAGGTTACACGGGCCCATTACAAGGGTTAAATATTACTATACTGATAAAATATCAGATGTGCCGAAGAACTAAATTAAATAATAAGGAATTCATCTTTCTTTTTTTAATAGCAAAACCGATTCAACTCCAATTCACCCAATTGAAGTATCGATGTAATACTCAATTCTTTTAGCAGGTCATTGCTTTGGGTGGATTCGTCTCAAATCTGTCTACTGACAGACATACTCACCTATTCTATGACTGTAGCAGACTTGTGACCCCCTTGTATCTTGTTTGCCACATTTTTTGAGCATCTGTTCCAGAGTGATTATAGTGATGACAAATGAGATCGACTGAATAATAATAGGGGTAGTCATGTTCCCCTAATTGTGTCAAATTTATCCATTCCCTCTCTGTTACCGTGAATTTACCGTGAATGACCGGTTTAACTTCAATGGGGAAACCGTATTTTAAGATTTCCATTTAAGTTACCACATTTCCTTGTTGGATTAGGATGAACTCATACTGTAATGAATAGACTAAGAATCACTTTAAAGTAATTTCCTCACAGATTACTCACTAACTAGTGGTGAATCAACATTTTTTGCTTTAATTAGAGCTATTTTAACAGAAAATAATTAAACAAATACACTATATTTATTATTTTAAATACTGCGAATTTATTTATTTATTTAAAAGAGGCTAAGCTTTTCTTAAAAAATTTCGCCTTCCTTTAAATAAAAAAAAAACGGTTAGATTCGCTCCTTTAGTTTAGTCAAAGAAGCAATTCATTTTTTAAGAATTATCCAGCTCGATGCATACCTAATAATTTAAGAAGAATGCCATGAAATAATAATAGCAATCATCAACACTTGGTGGCCAACTCCACACTGATTTTCAGTCCAATAAGGTGGTGAGAATTAACCATCATTCTGGAAGCTCCCCATTTCTATATTTATTGTTTACTGCCATGGGGGTCCCATAACATCAAAAATGAACATGAATTACAAAGATAAATTTAAAAAATATATAAAAAATAGATACAAAAATTACTTGTTAATTAAACCACCATAATAGATAGATCTTGATAAAAATGGATAATTTATAATAACTAGACCGTATATTATATATATATATATATATATATATATATATATATATATATATACTAATTGGTTATATTGGATTGATTTTGATTTAGAAGAATAAGGTATATTAATATGATGCTAAATGAATTGTATATAAAGCTGCTATGCAAAAATTCGGAAAATAGTTCCATATTCTATAAAATTTTGGGCCACTAAAGAATAAAATTCTAGTTTTCACTGGCTCTACTTTTAAGGGCCAAAGTTTTTTTCAAAACTGTTATGGCTTTTCCTATAACGTCTTCTGTTTGAAGAATATCACTCTAGTAAAATGCGAAAATCCAAGGTGGAATAGCCTAAAGAAAAACCAATAGTTTTTCCAAAAATCAATGTGCATATAGTAATCCAGATATATCTATATGTCTTGCAAACATGCAACAGAATGTGCGGCAGGTAATAAAATCCAAAGCAAGTACTTTGTTTATTGTGGGCATCTTCAAACTTCAATACAAGTTTAATGTTAGCTCACTGCATTATCGGGTCAAGATTGTAGACATACAAAAGTTGGTTGAAATTTTATTGATTTCGACAACTTTATGGCTGTATAAAATGAAATTGAAAAAAAAAGCAATCACGATCTTGCAAATAAGCAAGTATAGGAATTTTAAAAGATTTTCTTAAGTCTTTTCATTTTATGATTTATTTAAGAGGAAGCCAATCATCATGGATTGATTACATTTATAATTAGAATCTAGGCAGTTGCTATTACTTTATAAATGAAAATTATTATTTGTCCATATTTAAATACTACTAGATAAATTGATAAAAATTTCAAACAAAAATTCGTCAAATAACTGTATCCAAATTTAAATAAGTCACATAATTTTTTTTCGTTTAATAAGCATTTTATGAGCCCGCGTACGAAGATGAAGTATTGCAAAAAGAGAATATAATAAAAAATGTGGAGACAATTTTTGAGGGATGTAGAAAACTAAAAATAGTAACTGTAAAAAATATTGTTTAGAAATATAGAAAACATTATCTTTGAAAATATAAAAATAATAAATTTGATAAAATTGTTTTTTAATCCAATTCATTGCATAGAATAATTTGGAGCTAGTCATTCTCGTATTTTTTTAGTAATGTTTTTAGTTACCTGAAAACTGAACTTAACATATAAAGAAGAAAAAAATCCATGAATAATAATTAATAAGAAATAAGAAATAAGAACACTAAAAATTAATAAGAAATAAGAACTGGAGTTGAAATTCTATACTTATAAAGATCAATGTGTCTGTGTGTTGACAATGTACATGCCTAATAACTCACTGCCAAATATGGTGAATGCGTATCTTAGAGGCCGAGAATATGCAATGAGATTATTTCAGACGATTCAGTTTTTTTTCTTTGTGTTTGATGTATTTAAAATTAAACATTGTTAATCAATCGATCTTTCAGGATTCATTCTGAAATATTTTTGAAAAAAAAAAACGGAATAAAAGAAATTAAAAATTTCTAATCTACATTCCATTACTCTATCGGACGTTGAAAATCCCCACAGTGTGTTGTGATTATTGACAATTGTATTTTCATTTTTTAAAAGTTCACAAATTATATATTATCGTAATAGCTATCTGAATCTCAATAGGGTAAATAAAATAGATTCGACTTGTTTTTGCCGATATGGAATTTGAGTGTTAAGGAATGGGAAGGTAAAAAGAAATGAAAAAGATTCACAGTAATATCTCTAAATTGCAAATAGCATAAATTATTATGCAAGATACTCAGCATTCTGAATGTCGCCCGATTTTTAAAGCTGTTGTTGCTGTCACTAATGGCACAAGCCCCCCGCTCATACAGCAGCAGATTTAAAGCCGAAAGAAGCGTCTCTCGTTTTTGAAGAAGCGCCATCTAGGGCCAAGAGTACGACTTAGCTACACACTCACCACATTTGCTTGCACAGCCCCTTTTTACAGGGGGCCACAGTCATACATCTAATAGATAGCACACAGAAGAACAACCATGCCCGAATCAGGACTCGGACCCGGGACTCCCAGAACACGAGGAAGACGCACATTTTTTAAAAAATTTATCACAATATAGAGGAATAACTTTTACTAATAGGGATACATTACTTTAGATTGCCTCTAAAATTTTGAGACATTGACAAGATATTTTTTGTAGAAGCACTTATTAATGAGATTCTCTAAATAAAATTATACTGAATATTGTCCTTCTGTCTGAACTGGAGTCCTTCTGCATGTATTAGTTTATTAAACTTGAACGAAAACATTTGGAACTATACGTTCTCAGATGTCTAATGAAACTCTAGATGGTTAAAAAAAATTATATCAAGTCTTATCAAGAAAATGTATATTTCTAACAATCTCTTAACTCATAAGTAATATTTCTGTAGCACACATTACATGTATGGGCATTGCATTTTTATATCTAGAGTTTCGGCTCTTTTCGTTTTAATGAATAACAATATACTACTAAATCAATAAATGTGTGTAGAAGTTATGCAAATAATCTTTATAATAATCATTATTTTATTATTACAATAAGCCTTATAGTTTTCCAGAGTAATCCAAATCTTATGAAATACGCACAATTATTTTTTGAAATGCATTCTAATAGAATAAGGTCAGAGGAAATTCTGGAAGTGAAACTTCCACTTTAATATCGTCCAAAAGAAATCGATGAGTTCAAAAATTTTATGGAAAAGATAGATTATAAGCTAAGGCCTTTTTGCGGATCAAAAACTTGCATAAAACATGGTTTCTTGTCCAGAAGTTAAAGAAATGGCACCTCGAAAGTGCATTTCTTTCCCCCTTTCCTTGCGATAAAGTAAACTCTCTCGTATCTTTTCAGAAAAGTGTCTGCCTGCAGGACAATTTGTGTTTCAGTTTGGAGATGGATTACTTTCATACTAAGATCACGTTTACCTTCTCTCTATTTTATTTTCGATTCTTCTTTTTGTCTTTCAAAAACTTTTTTTTGTATCATTCTTCTGTTCACGATCTTCCGTCTTTTATTTTTCAAAAAAAAAAAAAAAAGAATATTTTCTTTCTTCTTTTTTTTTGTCTCTAAATCTATGTCTGCAATTTTATGTTTCAGATTTCGATTTTGCAGGAAAACTTTCTGAGAAAAAAACAGACAAAATATATGCATTCTTGTATTAGCATTTCAATGCAAAATATCATTTCATAGCTTTGTAAACATTTATTTACATTCTTTCCATTCTATTCCATTAATATATTTTCCTTCCTGTTTAAAAATATTTTAAATACCGACATTGAACAAATTATTCATTATGTTTATTATGTAAATGTTACTTCCTGACATTGAACAAATTATTCATTATGTTTATTATGTATATGTTACTTCCCAACATTGAACAAATTATTCATTATGATTATTATGTATATGTTACTTCCCGACATTGAACAAATTATTCATTATGGTTATTTTGTATATGTTACTTACCGACATTGAACAAATTATTCATTATGTTTTTTGTCTTCAAGTACTTTATTATTTGTTATTTAAAATTAACTTGTCAGACAACACTGTCCTTGATAGACAAATCAATAAGTTCTTTAATAGATTTATTTTTTCATGAAATTTTTGTTCTGTTTGATTGTGTATGGCATTCTGCCGTTCATTGATTAATTTTTCATTTATAGTTATCTGTTTATTGTCAGAGGCTTAGTTAACTAAAGCTGTAAAATGTGTAAAATTTTTGTTGAGCAGCTTAGTTAATGCAGCGTTCATGAACAAACCACTCGAGAAGCTTTATGAGAGAAATTTGCCGTTTATAAATTGCATTAACATAAGAGAAATCCTTTTTATTATTACATTCAAAATCACTTATAAAGTATGATTAACCTGTTGTTTATCACATTTTGATAATTGCTATGTAGTTAATAATAAGCGTTTAATAATTTTGACCAATTAGTTTAAATAAAATCAATTAAATGCAATGGTAATAAAAAAGAATTAAAAAATAAATACCATAATCTTAAAATATTTCATTAAAGATATCTTATTTAACTACGTGATTTAAAAATATTCATAATGCCAGTGCAAATGAATAATCATTATAAATTGCGTACAATTCAATACGACATAAGTAAAATAATGTAAAATATAAAATGCGAATGAGCTTATATTATTTTATATTTGCTATATTAAATACTTAATATATTACAGTATCACGAATATTGTATAATACAAAAGTAAAATTGTGATAGCAAAGCTTTCTGTTTACAGAATTCCATTTAAATCACATAAAGATTATAGACTAAACAAGATATCCTATGGCAACATCAGTTTGCATTGAAGAATATTGCTAAGCACTCTGGTTGGCCGAAGGGGCCATTAAACATCCGGTCATAGTTAATGAACATGGAACTCAGTTTCCTCTTGATAAAATATGCATCATTCGAAAATCATTAATTCATGATATGGCATCATTCCTTTTAGATCAGATTTCTGTCTCAATAAATCTATTAATGGTGATTTAAAAGAGGAAGCTGAATTTGTCTATCAGAACTGTCGCTGGGTTATTTAGAAGGGTTTTGATGAAGTTCCATGTAGGATCTACATTTTCGGCATAGTGTTTCTTGTAATATTTAGTTCTTTAATTTATTTTGACGTTAGTTTCGAAAATGCATCATATTAAATGGAATATGATAATAGTTAGAATAAAACTTTCTTTGCACTTCCAGCCTCTTTCTCTTTCAATTTTAGTTTGGAATTCAATCAATTTTCCATATTTTCAAACTATTTACATAAATAAAAGCATAGATTTAATGTATGAACAAAACTAGAAATTTTAAAGGATTGTATTATGGTTATCGCATATTTTGCATTCATGCTTCTCATGAAATTAAATAGAACGTAATGTATTTCAGTGTTATTCGACTAAATGTATTACAAGTAAAACAACTCCAGGCACAAATTTGGAAGTTTCCAAATTAATCATACATTTGATCATTTCATTTATAAGAACCGCATTTTGAAAGCTTCAAAAGGAAGGTAAGAGGATAAAGAAAAATTAATCCTTAATATTCTAAACATATATAAAAATTATTGGTATTGCATTCAAATATACAGTAGTAATCTGCAATGTCCCTCATTTGCAATAGTTTTACGTCAGTTCTATTAAATGGCCAATTGTAATTATGTTTATCTGATTTTTTGACATTAAATGATTATTATTATAAATTTATAATAATATAATAATTTTAATTTGTATACTGAATTAATAACAATTAGTATACATGGTATACCAAAATAAGAAACAAGCATCTATTTCTTTAATTATTGCAATTTGTCATATGCTTCCAATAACAAAGTTTCATAAATTTATAAAATAATTGACTCAACTGCATAGGAACATTTCTGCATCTATAGATGGTATAAAAAGGTTGCCGAAATTTTAAAAGAAAATGCTGTACTAAAAGGTTGATGTCTAATGTTGTATTATTAGACAAATATTCATGTTTGTCAAATTTTGTGTTTTGAATAAATTTTTATTATTTTAAATACATTAATTTAAATTTACAAATTGTCAAAAGTTAAAACAATTATCTCCAAACATGCACTTAAATATTATAAAGTAAAAATTTATATCTATAAATTTTGTAAATAAAAATGTTAAAGTTTCTCCACTCATTGATAAATGTAAGAGAGATATTTTAACTTAAATAAGATGGTGGAACTATAGGACTTAATTGGGGAGCTGTTGTCTACCACACAGTATTTACTCTAGATTCGAATTCAATTTTTAAAGAAAATATTAGTATAAAAATCGGACAATATATTAAGCAGATATTTTTCTTAATATATAAATATGTTTTAGAATTTTTTCAAAATGTATTATCGTTGAAAAAAGAATTGCTTTCAAACGTACATTTTCTTCACAAATTAAATTTTCCAAAAGAGTAATATGCTATAAAAAGGGTTTATTATAATTAATCTCACGGATAAATTCAAAACACAACACAAATCATTATAAAAATTTCATGAAATTGATTTCTAATTTATTCTCCATGAACTAAATTATTACCCAGCTTAATCAAAACAAGTAATCAAGTAACAAGTAAACAAGTAATATAACAAGTTAAATCAAAACAAGCAATAGAAATATTCTTTACCGTTCTTAAATTTGCTCGTACTTTTTCCAATTACATCCAATTTATACCCCAGTCAAAATTTCAAATTAGCGTTCTAATTTTCTTAAACATCACGTAAAACACTAATAAAGAACTAATGAATTTTATTTTTCAAATTGGAATCTTAGTTAAAAAAAGCATATTTATAAGAAAATGGATTTAATTATTTTTAAACTAATGCATGCTTTTTATAAATACATTTTATAATAACAAAAAATCCATACATTTTTTAGTATACGATTACCATAGAGTTTTTATTGCTATTTCCAGTTCCTAAATTATTAACCTGTGTTTTACATTTTAGTAAATTTATGAAGTTGGGTGTTTTAATTTACAGCCTTATATTAAAACTTTATATAAAACTTTATATAAGCTTATAAGAAATCTTTTTATTTGAAGTATTCATATAAAATTCTGTCGATATATGCGCATAAATATGTTTCCTTGAAAATAGTTATCTTAAGAAATTTTTCTTTAAATCTGTAAATAAAAAATGCACACAGAGTTTTTGTCATTTTTTTGCTTTGCTTCTTCAGAATTAAATGTAAAAAATCCGTGTTGAATTTTAACTATACATAGTAACTATGAATAAAAATGTTTTGTTATAATACCAATTTGCAGAATTAAAAGTTATATTTTGCATTCTTTCAAATATAATATAATTGAAATTGCATTAATACATTTGAATAACGTAAATGTATAATAACATTCGCAATACATTGTTAAACAAACTGAAAATAAATCACTTTCAAAATGCATGAATATGTTCCATTCATTTTATTTGGAAAAAAAACAAATTCACATTTTAGTGCATTTTTAGAAACTTGGAAACTTGCCATATAAAAATAAATTTAGCCATTACATTGTACTGCTAATTTAAAGAGGAAAATTATTGTAAAATAATTTCCTAAAATTTATTAGCTTTTAAAGTATAATAAAAATGTCTTTCAAAAACGTTCAAGATTGCATGTTTCTGCCCTTATTCAGTTTTTGAATATAATTTTTTTCAGGATTCTTATTTTATTAAAAAAAATAATAAGGGCAGCCGCATTATAAAGAGAAAACGATCCATTAATCATTTTTTATATAAAACCTTAAAAAAAATTTCAAAATGGCCTTTTTAATCACTTTTTAAAATTTTCAAGTAAGTATTTTTGATGAAACATAAAGCATATAGCCAAGTCGAAATGATAAAACTCCTAAACTATCTATAAATATGAAATATAAATTCCATTGAAATTTTAAATCTGAGCAAAACATATGAGATCTTCCTCAGATATATTTGCTCAGACTTGACTTTTGAACTGAAATTCTCCATATGCTATAAAATGAAAATAAATTCAAATATTGATTAGCAGTTTTATAACTTTCGAATAAAGAAACAACAGTGTTTTCTCAAATATAGAAAATGAAAAACGAACAATATGCACATTAAGGATGTAAATCTCTGATTAGAAGAAGCTCATGATTGCATTGCGAAATGACTTGGTTGAATTCAAAATTTCATAATCTTAATTAAAATTACTTATTTATTTATTTAAAAGATGGAATAATGTAAAGAATTTTAAATTATAGAATATTTTAATTATTAAAACTTCTTGAAATACAAAGCATACCACCTCCAATTGAAAATTTCAATGTATTCCAATTGCTATTTGTGAATATTTCACAAACAAAGATTTTACATATATTTGGAACTAACCTCCTATAATTTAGCTTCAATTAGATTTTTTCGAGGTAAAATAACATTAAATGTATAGAAAAAATCAAAAGACTGAAATGAACGCAAATCAGCATGCAAGCATATTAAATGAGACATTTCATTCTATAGGCTATTATTAAAGACGGAATTTAATACAAATAAGTAAATTATAAATATATTTATTTCCTATTGTTTTTTGTTACACAGTTCGTGTATAATTCTGAAATATAATGAGCAATTTAATTTTTATTCAAACAATAATTTTACTAAAAATTATTGTTTGTAAATATTTTTAATTCTAAATATTAACCAAAAATTTACTTTACATTAAAAAACATTTTTTAAAAAAATATTTTGAATATTTTTAAAGAACATGCTTTTAAAATAAGATCACTAAAATAATATATATTTTTTTTAAAAAAAGTCATCAATGCAGTTTAGAATAAGGGCAGCTTAATGGAAAGTAAAGTAAACGAATGTTTCAAGATTTCAGAACTTGCCATAACAAATCAATGTTTTAATCAAAATAAATATTTTTCTTCACTATCTCCATGAATATTTCAGCAAAAAAGACCTAAAAAATAAATTAGTCGATGTTTATGGGCTAAAGAAAGAAATAATTCTTTATAAATTTTGTTTAAACCGAAGTTTATCCTTTACTTGAAACGTAAGCAAGACATTTTTCTTAGTTAAAGAAAAGGAATTTTCTTTCTAAATGCCTTATGTGTAAGTAATAATTTAGTTTTAAATCTACTTACTCTGTAGGTTAATGACAGAGAAAGCCATTCTAATATTTCAAAAGCTTTTTGCGCTGTTCTGAGACAAGATCACAGAAATCAGAAGAATCACTGCAGACAGATTTATTTTCAAATCTAGCAATTTATCTAGAAAATCTTGTAGAGTTGAGATAAAGAGAAATATCTTTAAAATAAACCCTGTTTATAAACCACTTGTATTCGATAAATTGTATAAGAAACAAGAACAATAAAAGAATTAAATGAGGTGTTAAGTATAATATTTTTTTATTATTTTTTCTAATCTGGATTTGTAATTTATCATTATGGACTTTTTTTGCAATATGGAAATTATTTTTTTAAATTATATTTAGAAATGTATAGTAAAGTTAAATATAATTTAGCTAACATATATTTTAACATGGACACTAATTTAATGTAAAATTCGTCAAGAAATAAGCACAATATAGAAATTAAAATGCAAAATTGTGTTTTATTTTCAATAATTGAAAAATGGTTTCTGGATATAAAAAGTTCTGTCTTAAGAACGAAATGTCTTAAATATGCTGAAGTGTATTAACACTTTATTTTAAGATATACTAGCATTGTTAATGCTGACTTGTAATCATTGACATTAGAAAACATTATTTAAAAATATATTAGATTATTTTACTTAAAGTAAATACTTCAATCATATCATTACGCGTTTCTTTTCAGTTAATATTATCTAATCCCTAAAATACAATTGCTTAAAATCTAAATATTCCTCATCAAATTGATTGAAATTTTAATTATAATATTTAACAAAATAATTTTTTCTAAGTTCACTGTTACTATATTTTTTTAAAATAATGAAGTCTTATATGTTGTACGAAAGAAATTAATTTCAATATTATTTTTTTTATAAATGGATTGCTATTGAAAATGATTTGATAACATTAGGACTTATATTTCAAATAAATCTTCTCCCAATCAATTTAAGAGACTCGGTACCCAAAAATATGTATAGGTATTTTATCATTTCTTCTAATACATACATTTCTTTATAAAATTAAATTTCCAGAATCACTAAAATATATAAATTGAAATTGTGCATGGATTTAGAGATATATGGATTATTATCAATATTTCACTATATCTGTTAAATATATGGGAATTGTGGAAATTTTAATATCACTAGTTGAAGAAATTGTAGTTTGTAGTTTCATTTACGGAAAAATTTATTATAACTCGATAGTAAACAAATTCAAATAAATTGTCAGATGTATCTTAAAAGGTAAAATAGCTTAGCATTTTTAAAGTATGACAATGAAGAAAAATCTAGAAATACTAAAAAAACTTTTTGAAATTCTCATTTGCATATGTATTTTGTTTATTATGAATACAAATGAAATGCATATTCTTTCTAAAGTTTAAAGGTTAAAGTTTGAATTGTTTACATAATCAAGAGAAATGTAAGAGAAAGTATATAAAATAATAAAATGAAAATGGAGAATTGGGTAATTTTTTTTGTAATATGTCTTTTAAAAGTACATGTTTCATAAATGACTTTTTCTTAGAATCAATTGCTATATTTTCTTTAACATTATTTATTGTACATAATATTTACCACATATTTTGCTGATAAATGACGGGAGCAAATGAAAATTTCATCAGATTTTAACTTTAAATAGCATTATTGATTACGCCATATATTCGCGTTTTTAAAATATATTAATAAAGTTAATTAGTAATTTCATTCATCAATATACATAGAATCAATATATGTCCCTAAAACGAAACAAACCAATTGTTACTATATATATGGAATCCCTATTTACTCACAAAAACTGGAAAATAATACACATATGCAGCAAATTATGTCTTTTAATAAAAAAAAACAGGACTTACCTTTTGAAAAAGGAAGGAGAATTCTAGGTCAACTTTATTCCCTTGAAGAATTAAACAACCATATAAAAGTCTTCTTAGGAAGGCTCTCCTTAGATCAATTTTTCCTGGTCATGTATTTTTCTGAAATTTTGGTGACGACAAGCTTCTAATTAAATTTCTGCCAGGAATTAGTGTTGTGTCTTCTTCTCACATGCTTTGACCTTTACATTAAATTCTTAGCCTCAGATACCTGTGTTCAGCTACATTAATGAAACTGAATGTCGCGACCGCATAAATCACGTTGTCGGGATTTCAAGGCACTAACAAGTTTTAAATGCTTGTTCTGGATATATTTATTCATTAGATCTATCTTACGGGAGCTAACCTCTAACTTTCGGCACATATAAGGAAATTTCATTAGGGATTTTATATCAAAAACATATATTTAATAATAATATGAACTACAACAATAAATTTTTTAATAATGCATCTGATAAGACGATGAAAGTTAATTTACTTAAATTTGAAGTTCGTTTAAGTTATTTTTACAATGATTCTTATTCGAATTTACATTACTATAAGTCTATTCTTCGGATATTTTCATTAAAGTATATTTAAATCAATGACTGGAATGTTCTTTATTTTATTTTATTTGTTGAAATATGCATTTAAAATATTAAACGCATATATTTTTAATATCTGTATTTATCAAGTTTACAACGATGGATACTTTAAAAAAAGAATTAGTGAATAACTCGATTGTAAACAGATGGTTGAAAATAATATAAAAGGAAGCATTCATTTTGGATAACCCTCTCATTCAATGGTGATTTGCTTTTAGGCTCCACATAATTCTAAAACAACCAAAATTCCTTCCCAAACATAAGGCACATTTTATTCTATCCTCAAAAACCGTCTAGGCAGCCATGTAAGCAGTTTTTATTAAAAAAAGAGGACCCTGCTCTTAAAAAAGATGGTTCTTTAACAATAATATGCTCAGCTATTTTAAGTTGATATGCTTTGGGATACCTCAGAAAACCTCTGTTCCTCCAATACATCTGAGTGAGAATTTCTAACCAACAAAACAAGCTCCAAGGGTATTCAATCATTTAAACTTACTGAATATGGTAGGAAATTTTGTTTCGGGGGTGGGTGGGGTGGAACAAATTCCATTGATTCTATTTAAATTAAGGAAATATGAACAATATTTTTGTATCGCATTAATTTTATTAGCAAATTTATATCTTTAATTTTGCAATTTATGACATAAATGAAAAGCAAATTGCCACCAAACAAAAAATAAATCAAAAATTGGGAGAATTTTAAAGCTAAATAACGCGTAGTTTGAAACCCCTTTTATTTGTAGAACATCATTTTCTCAATGAATAGCATTTATTCAACATAGCCTTCAGAAGATAATGCATTCAGGAATTTGAAAAGTAGTTCTTTATAGGAAAATTTCTCCATCTGGAAAGAGTAGTGGGGTTTTTTTTCTGTCACAAATGCAAAATAGACGCAAATAGCCCATGATGATGTATTTCAGAAGTTTGGATTTTCGTACAGAGTTAGAATTAGCATAATCTTTATAATAGTTCAGTTGGGAGAATCAAACGAAAATTGTCTTTATATAGAAGATGAATTTCAACTAATATTACAATTTGGCAGATATTAGACCTTCCAAAGGATAACTTCGTTAAATAATAATTCATTCAATTTACGTAGAAAATGGAAGAAATAGTCAGTCAAGCATCAATGATATATTTCAGTATCATGAGCTTTGTTTTGAAAATTAAAAGCGGAACCAAACTAGTGTTTATAGTTTGGCGAATACGATTTTTTAAGGTTTTTATTCTCATAGAATATGCAATGAAGTAGATCTCAACCGACTTCCCTCAAAAATGTAAAATAGTTGGTCACGTATAAACATCGATAATGCACATGTGTATCAAGTTATATGTATATGTAGTAAGACTTTTCATATTCGATAAGAATGTTACATGTTAAGGGGTGTTATATCTACGTTAGGAAATGTAGAGAATGTGCAGGTAATTAATGCTTATTTTAGTTTTTTTTTATAAAGAAAGCAGTGGATAGCAAAGTGAACATATGTAGGTGCCCTGAGATATCATATGCAATGCATATTTTAGAAATTGGTCCAGTGGCTGGTCCAAGAGGTTACAGGGTCAATCCATTCGATTCAGCTATTCGATTGAAAAGCATAATAGGGATGACTGAAAGTTCATCCTTAGAGGTCTAAAATACCGATCTTTTCCAGAGGTTTAATCGACATTTTTACACTATGAGAGACGTCGAACTATTTCGAGTCATGTGAAAATAGCAACATAAATCAATTTTCGGACAATTATTTTTTAAAGTAAATATTTAATCCAAATTAAATGAGTTTTCGTTTCAAGTTGAAAGCTATTTGTTGAGCAGAAACCTAGTTATCACATCAGCATAAAAAAATTCTGAGATAGATAACTTAAACGACGAATTCAATTTCCTGCATAAATGATTAAAATGGAAATGGGAAAAATTATCATTTAAGGATCTTCACTTTATTATTTTCTAAATGACATAGTTCTTTTCCTATATCGCTCATATAAATTGCTAAAGAGATGGAAACGATCTTATGTAACTTGCGATAGATAAGTGTTGAAGTTAAGTAAATAAAATTACTTTAAGCGTCGAGATTTTCAATTAAGTGTCTGACGTTTAACAAGAAAAGACTTTATATTTGTTGCTACAAAATAATACATTTCAAATCTTTTCTATACTTCGGCCTTAAAAACTGTAACACATTAAATAAAAAAATATTTAAAATATATGTATTCTTATTTTCCGTCTTATTCGAAAATAAGAAACTAATTACGGAAAATTCTCATAAAAAGAAGTAACTTTATTCTTGATTCTGGTAATGAATTTTTTTTGCCTTAATAAATTTAATAAGAGCATTTTTGGGAAATATTTGTTTTAGCAAGTTCATTTTAAGTGTTAATTGACTATATATGTTATGCTACTTCAAAGAAAACTTAAGTATTTTCATAATTGGAGTATTTTCTTAGGACAGTTGTGAAATTATCAAAAAAAGTATCAAAATTAGAAAACCTAACTTAAATTTATTGAGGGATATATCAACGATTCAAAAACATGATTTACAATTTTAAAAAATCTAAAAGACTTAGACTTAAATATTTTGATAAATTGAAATAATTCATTTGACGTCGTATGGCGTTCAATATCAATGAAATGGGTTTATAACATTGTGTAAGCTGAACCCATTTCCGTTTGCCCATTTGCCTCATATTTCTTTTTTATAATTACCATAGATGAATTTATTAATTAATAAAATATATAATAGATTAAAACATTAAATATTAACACAAAGAATCTGAAAAAAATTGTTACTTCACAAAAGAATGCATTTTTATTTAATCTATTAGTATTTAATTTTAAATTAAAAGAGAGTTAAAGACATGACACCACAGGACTGGTGAACTGAAAGTAGAACCTAAGTCTACACTTGAATGTGCATTTTATTTTTCTGTTTTTTTTAAATAAAAGAATTAAAAGGAATGATTGGCGTTAATCCGATCAATGTATCTCGTAAATTATAATCGAAATAATTGCTTCATGTTAAAAACAAATCTTATATGTCTTTATTATTATATTCTTAAAAATACCCCTGCATAAAAATATTATTTGTTTTCGTGAATGTATTTGTTATTTAATAAATGTCATTATTTTTTATGGAAATATTAATCAAAAATTTATAATTTCAGAGAAAAAAATTTTACAATTTAAGTAAACATTATATTTTCTTGACTTCATTTATTTCTACTTTAAAAAGATATGAGCAAAAATATCCTACGAATAACTGAAAAAGATGAACAGTTTTTATATTTGTGGCAAATCAAAGCTGGGAAATGTACATTATTTCTTTCTCTAGCATTCGCGTTTTTAAGAAGTTACCATAATATTATGACTGGAAATAAATTGAAATCTGTGCTTTTATTTTTATATGAAATGCCAGTTATATTATAACATATCATAAAATATCAAATACGAAATTTCGTTTTTAAAAAAATTGAAGGGATTTGTGTGTTTAAAGGAGGGCGCAATACATTTTAACTTTCACGCGCACGTAATACAGAGAAAATATCGTAATCCTCAAAAACTACGAATTTAAAATTTTCATGAATCTTCGCGCTTTGAATCGTCTAAAGGTTGAAAAAACACATTTCTGGAGAATGCCCATCAGCTTATATGACTATGACAAAGTATTGAATAAGTATTTGAGCAACTCAGATAAAATATATTTTACAGTCTTCAGACCATATTTGTCGGTTTCTATCCAATTTTTAGTAAATTCTAATTTGATCTGCTCTGCTGTTCATATATAAGTTAACGTGATAATTATAAATATTATTAATTATAAGAGCGAAGTTTATCAAACTTTGAATCAACAAATCCAACAATAGGTTGATTGTGTGTCAGTATGTACTTACATAAGCCCACAAACACGATGACTCGGAAACATATTAACTTAAATATATCAAATTTGTTATTATTACGAATGTTGGTATATCATTTTTCTGTTTAAATCATTTAGGAATCATTTGGAAAATACAGATTTAATTGGCTACATTGCATACCAGGAATTAACCACCAAAACTCTTACCGAGGTTAATATGATAGATTCAGAAAAAATTCGAAATGTGTGCAAAAAGGTATTATTTATTAACTATTGTGTGCCAATGCAATGAAAGGATTTTTCTTGAATATCAATTTTAGTAGAAATAATGTAGTTGATGTTACTAAGGGCACTTGCCATGGTCAAGTGAGCTGATAGCTGTTAGCAGTTTTAAGCTGAATAAGCGTCTCTTGTTTTTGAAGTAAGGCCAACTAGGACCAAGAGTACGATTTAGCTACACATTCATTACATTCGCTTGCACAGCCCCTTTTTGCAGGGGGGACGCTTCACACGCTTCACAGATAGTACATAGAAAAACAACCATGTCCTAACCGGGACTCCAACCTGAGACTACCAGAGCACAGGAAAGACGAGCTACCTTTGTACCATTACGCCGGTAATAGAAATAATACAAGATGCTTTGGAAAGTCTACTTATACTACCATATAAAATTGTTAATAACAATTTACTATTTAATTTATCATTAAATGTCCACATTAAAAATACGTTCGTGGAACAAAAAAAGGGGCGATTATTTCAAGTATTATATACTATAATAATATCTCAAAAATTATCCTTTTATTACTAAGATTGTGCATCTTTCAGGAAGGAATAAGGATTCAACATTGATTCTAAAAATATGTTTTGTATTTTTTGTTGTTAACTACATTTACCAAGAAAATTGGATAGATAAATATTAGGAATTTCTTATCTTCACTTTGTTATTCTTTAAAAAATATATATATTCCATTTGAAATAAAAAAACCCCCATTAAATTAAAAAAAACTTTTATGTTTCTTTTTAAATTTTATACTATATGCGTTCACTATTTTTATTTCACTGATAAATAAATAGAGGTTTTTTTTTCAAGCAATGAGCATCTAAATAATTTCTCAAATTAAACATCCCCTTTCTCACCACTGAGAAACTTTTCGGAGATGAAATAATCACTCTGTCAGTCCCTTTACAATGCGCTATTAATTTCTTGCGTCATAAAAGAGGTTTAATGGCTTTGGATCTTCCAGGGGAGAATAGTTCAGCCCTGACTCTGAAAGAATTGGGTTTACATTCCGGACCGTTAAGCACTCTACCAAAGCAGATTTGATTCGTAAACTCCGAAAGAAAGAAGTTATTCGCTCGTCTTTACACATAATTTCGCATTTAATTAATGTTGCGAATTGAGGCGCTTAAGGAAGGTATAATTAAATGCGCTTTATTAGACATTAAGTAATATTCACGTCACAATAAATATAATTTTTGTTGGAGAAGTTTTTTTCTAATTTTATTATGTGAATGATCATTTTAATTGAAAAAATATTTTATTCATAGAGTTTATATTTGTCTGAAATGCTTGAATAGAAAATAAAATCCTATTACAGAAATTCATGAATATCACGTAAAGACAAATGTAGTTTAAAGATGCATTATTTAATAATGTATTTGAATATCTTCGGAATGAATTTTTCGAAAAGCATTTGAACAATGCTATATTTTTGAATATTTGTATGAAGAAGATTGAAGAAGTATCTACGGAGCTAAAAAATATCAGTTAAATATTAAAAACTTTTTTTAAAAAATTGAAAAAAAGAGAATATTTGGGGGGGGGGGGTTAAAAAGAGGTATAAAGCAAATATCTTCTAACTTAGAAATTTATCAAATGGTTTGGTTAACATTTAAAAAAAATATCCTAAGGACTATATTATCTATTTCCTTAATTAAATAAGCAGTATTTATATCCAATTTTTCAATATTTATATTCTGATAAATAATATAAGACACTTTCAATTTTCTTCTTATTGTGAAGCTTTAAAATAACCATAATTTATTTTTAAATGAATTATTCCTTATTCCCTAATTCAGGAACTGTATAAATATGATTTTCTCATGGAAGTTTTTTCCATTGTTTAGTTCTATTTTCAGATATTATGGATAGAATTTGAAAGTCTTATTCATTATCATGAAAAAGTGGTTTTATTTTAACATTTTTTATGTAATATACGTATATTTAATTCATATACGTAACTGAATTAAATATACGTAAGTTGCATTATGTAATATACGTAATGCGTTATGCATCATAAAAATTATTGAATACACTGTGTTAAGTACCCATTTGTATCTACTTATACAAAATTTAGATAGAGAGCGTGGTTATTTCTTGAGGTTGTCGGTTATAACAGTTTTCTTTTTTTATATTTCTTTCTATAGTATAAATAAATTTTGAATATTAGTAAAATAAAATTTATAATGAGAAAAATTATTGTTAAAGTTACTGCCTTCCTGCATTTCATTGTGTGATATTAACACACACCTATTTTGTAAGTGAACCAAAATCTATACCATGCAACTAATTTAGTAATGTTATATCTAATTTAAATGGAATTTTAAAAAGTAACGAATTAACGACTTGATAGTTTATCAATTCAAAAGTTTTAATATACTTTATATTCTAAACTACAGAATCAAGTTACTTGTCCTTTTTTTCTCTGAAAGAATTTATAAAAATGTAATTTTGAGAAGTTTATAATTCTAGCATTAGTAGATATGGTGGGATGAAATAATTATTATAAATGATTTTAAAAAATTAAGAGGAGCATTCAATAAGAAAACTTCACAATTAAAGGATTTTTACAAACGAGTAACGGAAAAAATGTAGAAAATTCTCAAACCTTACAGTGAAAAAGAGCGTTTCTGATTTATTCTTAGTAAATACTATATTTATCAAATTTTAAAATAATTTCTCTTTTGTAAATCTACGAAAATGAACATACCTTAATTTGATGTTAATATTGAAATGATACAGTAATTATTATCAATTGAAAACATAGGTATACACTTTTCCTCGACTCTTGTTTTAAAAAGTTACACTCAAAGAAAATACAGATGTATTTTTTGAATTTTTTATGGCTTGGAAATGTATTTTAACATAATTTAACTATTGAAACTGTTTCCTAATTTATTCCTTTTAAAAAAGCGGAGAGGGGTTGCATAAATATGTTAATTCGAATGCTCTTTATCTAATTAAATTAATTGACATATTTGTATTTGAGTATACTTCAAAGCAGGTTTACTTAAAAAGTGAACATAGCAAAATTTCATAGAACAAACTATGAAACTTATATAAAATAAGCATTAACATTTTCAATTGTAATTTCTCGTTTTGTACACTTACTTTTTGCTGGTAGATATAAAGTAGAATTAAAATTTCCGTCGTTGGAAATGCAGGTGCTTTAGTGTGCAGTTTTCTCTCGTCTTAAAGCAATGCTCACGTGTTGTACAGTTTTATTCTTGTTAATTAATTCAGTTATTTATTATGTTATATTAATTTTTATATCAACTAGTTTACAGTTCCATAATCATATTTTCAGCTGTTACTCACGAAAATCTTTTCAATACGTAATTATCATTCTTACTCACAATTTTTTTTATTATTTATAAAATTAATAAAGGACGTTATATATTGAAAAATGTATAAAGCTATCCGTAGAAAAATGTATTTTTTTTAATTATGACATATTTTTTAAAATAGATAATTAAAGCAAATAAATAATGCCTAAAAATGAATTCGAATTTTTGAGAAAAGGATTTCGTCTATTATTTTCCTTGCATAAAAAAAACTCAGATACAATTATCAACAAAGAATTTAAAACATTAAAAATATACAATTAAATAAAAATTCGAAGAAAGGTAAAACAATATCCGAATTAAAAGAAAAAAATAAGGTAAGAACCAAAAAGAAACTCTAAAAAGTAACAAAAATAAAATTGTACTTTTTGTATACCTTTGTATTCCCTTTGTATGAATAAAAAAACAGCTCTGATGGGAATAAAAATAAAATTGTATTTTCTGTGTTTTAGTCTGCCACATCAAAAGAAGAGAAAATATTTTCCTATAAATGATAAGATCTTATTCCCTATAGAAATCGTAAGAAAAAAAAGCAGAGAAAAAACATGAAGAATAATGTATCATAGATTGTATCATATTGACAAAATTTTTCGCATCATAAGTTGTGAGTTCCCCAGACATGGATAAAAGAAGCAAGTAGACCACTTTTTCTGTTTTTATTCTTCTGTCTCGAGCTTATTACTTATTTTTAGATATAAATATATATATGGTAAAAAATAAAATAGTTAAGATGATACACTCGAGGCATCAGAAAAAAGATTCTGTCTCCATCTTCCCTTAAATGCAATCTATCTACATTTCTAACTTTTTTTTCATGGTTAAATTTGAAATATTTTTGATATTGCAGTAAAAGGAAACTAAAATTCACACAATACATTCCTTAAATACTTATAAATATATCTTTAGTTATAATAGCAAACAGCGTATTTATTTATACATTCTATTTTAACTTGATATTGGTTTACTTTTAAAAAATGTTGGTAGTATGATCAGATGGCTATAAAATAAACGGATATTGAATATTTGTAATCACCTCATGAAATGCATCAAAAAGTAACTGAATGTGTACATTTTTGCCTCTTGTTTGTTCATATTGTTAGCATTATTCAATGTCACCAACTAACAGTATAGTGTTTCATTTCAAATCTACACTTAGTTTTCTGGAGATAGTTTTTCAACAATATATTTCTTCATATAATATTAAAAATACTGATAATTAAAAATTGGAATTGATATTTTGCTGCCGAAAAGTTGAATTTAAATGCAATTTGGTTAATAAAATAATATTATAATGTTTGATACGTTCAAATTAAAATCAGTAAGTATAGATATTAAACAAACATCTTTTTTTAAAATTCGTTTATCATATTAGAGCTGTTTTACATTCTCATCCCATTAAAGGATATAAGAACATAAAAATAAATTAAAAAATAATGAAAACATTGAAAAATTATGTTTTTTATTCTTTTTAATTAATGTTTTTCATTAAATAATGTTTATTACTTATTTTTTGATAATGGAAAGAAAAAGGTTGTTTGAAGTAATTGAACACTGGAAGCTGTAAATGAGAAATATCATTCATAAAATAGTGCAGAATTCAAAATAATTTATACAAAAAATTGCCTCTGAAAATTAAAATTATTAAACAAAAACCCAAAGTAGGTATTTTTCTCTTTTATACACCCACCGTTTTATTTATCATAAGTATATCCGGTTTTGCATTGCATATTTATGAGAGTATAAAATAAAATTAGCAAATAAGTTAAATTCCTGATGAGAAACGTATTTTTCATTGTTTTAAATTGATGTCACAGATAATTCTAAAGAAGACTATCAACTTTCAAATCCTTAGAAAGTTTTTACTTTAGTACAAAGTAATTTTAGTGAACAATTCTAAACAAGAAATGAAATAGCATAGCGATTGATTAATTAAATTGGCCCCATCTCCTTCTAAGAAATGCATGTATAATTCTTTTTTTAACTATGCATGTAGGTTTGGTCATTTGGAAAATATTACTGTATCGTTATTATCATTCAATAACATAAAACCATTGATATATTTAAATACTTAACCTTTATAATTGTATAATGATAAAAATTAAATTATCCTGCTTCCGTTGTCAAAAAAGAATTGGATTAATTTTATAATGCATTCATTTGTATGAACTCTTTTACAATGATTATAACAAATTAATTTCTAATTTTTAATTTGCAATCTCATTGATTTAATTAAATATGTCGAATAAGTTCGCCATTTTGATCATTCTTTTTAATGTTTAGTTTATAATTTATCAGAGCTTGCATTCTAAAAGCAACATTTATTTTTGAATTGTTAAAAGTATAAGTATATCATCAAAACTTTATAGTTTTACAAGAAAAGTTATTGAATTTCTACTTAAACGCTCCTTTTTTATATTTAAGACTCCTAAAGTCATCTATGTCATTTTAACGAAGTGTATTTCTAGGTACTCGGTAATTAGTGCACAAGTGATGATTTAAGGAATTAATTGGAAAACTTTTGAGCACTCAGAAGTGCTTAAAATTAGCTATTCTCACTTGAAAAAAAACGTCTTAATGGAAAGGTAATTGAATCTCAAAGCTACTACTCTACACATAATTAGAAGTCGCACTGAGGATTTGCTTTTAATTAAACGTTTTAACAGAAATAAGCGGAAATATTGAATTACATGTAAACGGAATTACAGTTTCTGGAAAAATAGACTATCTATACATTAAAAAATGCATTAAATTGCATTAGGATAATTGTTAAACTTGTAAAACTAATTCTTGCTGATGAATCAATTACATGCAATATCTTAATGCCTTTTAACAATTATATGAAATGTTTATTTTGGCATAACATATTTTCTTCTTCCAGATAACTATAAATATATTACTCAGAACCTTATAATTTGGATATCTGGAAACACATTTTCAAAAAGTATTGCTTTTTAATCAGGTAGCCACAGTCGATTAGCCAAAAATTTTCAGTAATCTGTTCTGTTTATTTTTAAAAGAAGCAATCTATAAAAAGAAATTTTATTTTCAATAAGAAAGAATATTTCTACTCTTAGCATAGTATTGGCACTATTTTTAGAGCATTATCACAATGAATTAAAATTGTGCAAAGATATAATGTAAATTAGATGGTTAGATATGTCATGTAAGTATTATGATTCTTTTAGTATTAGTGCATCTATTATTTATGATTACAAAAATATAACTCTTAATTTATTATGTATTATTCATGATTATTCTATACATAGAAAATAGAAAACATGTCAGGAAACGTAAGAGGTATTTATAAATTAAATTCAATATTTAAAAAAAAAGATGTATTTTATGAAGTTAATTATAGTTAAATATAGCTTGAATTTCAAGGATTTAATTAATTCATTAGCATTATTAAATAAATACATTAAGGGTATTCGTATAAAAGATTTTAACATCGTTTATTTCCTTTGATGATTATAAATACACACTTAACTTTGATAAGATAAATTTAAATTTTTTTCCTAAAGCCCTAATTATTAATCAATATTTACAATATCAAGTGAAAATTAAATAGGAATATTAATTTGCTATAAGTTGAATACACTTATTAAACATGTAGAAATATATTAAATATTTTAATTACACTTTAACAGTACTAAAGATACCGACATTAGCATCACTAATGATTGAATTTGTACAAATATATAAAAAACGATTTAAATATCATTAATAAATTAAATATACGGATTCTTGAGCAAATATACATTCTTTTGAGTTTATACAAATATTTTAAATAGCTTCAGAGAATGATATGCGAAAATACAGAATTGCATAAGCAGAATAAATTAATTTCCATTCCAAAAGGCTTCCATTTCGTTTAATCAACATAGCTCTCTATATTTGCTTTTGAATCTGTTTTTTTACATACATTTTTAAGGAAATTAATTCTTTCTTCTATGAAATACCCAAAAACAAAACCAAGAAATATCAGATTTTTACTGTACTAATAATTTTATTTCACTAAATTTCCAGAAATAACAAGAAAAGGGAATAAAAGCCTTTGTAGAATATATATATAAAAATCTATCCGATCTACGATTTCAGTATTAAAAGCCAACATCCTAAAATAATGATAAATCTGATCGATTAAACTGATTTTGTTTTTCGATTCGGCATATACATATCGCCGAAACTGACATTTGATATGAAGCGAATGATGTCATATCACCAACTAATGACTTTCGAATGATGCATATTTTATCCCAAAAAATAGTTTCACGTCCATTAGCTACGATCCCAATTTTAATGGCTTTATCGTCTAATCATAATGGTAGTCAACATTTATCCATGCAATCTGATGTATTCAGAGGAAGTTAGGCTATGTTCCATTATTAATCAGCATTTTAACTTAGCGCTTAAACAACAAAATTGACAAGCAGTTATTATACATTGATTTATGCAAAAATATTAAGCTATAGGATGAATGTATGGTTTTGAATGGAGACAGTAAAAAAGAATATACATTTATTCAGAACTGGAAAATAACAATGGAATGAATAGAAAATTGCAATTATTGTAGATTCTATTCAATGTCACAGTCCTTTAAGACTCTTATTATAATAAACTGAAAAATAATATGGAATATAATTTAAAACGACACTGCGTATAAAGTAGTTTGAATATGTTTTTTATAACATAAGACGAATTTAGCCCTTGGGAATCCATTTTAAATTTTCATTCTTTTATAAAGTTATTTGGTTTTACTTAAGCGGCTTATAATATACAAAAACATTCAATGAAGAATTCTTTAAAATATTTTTCGTTAAAAAGGGCTAAAATTCAATATTAAAATTGAATTACATATTGTTATTTTTATCATTCATTTTCCCTTTTTTAACTTTGGATCTTTTAAATTCCTTACATGGCATACATAAAATATTAATTAATGTGTGAGTCTTGATCAGAATTATAAATAAATCATTTTATATAATATTTGCTGTTGTTGTTAGTTAAGCCGGCAGACAGGCCTGTCAGCGATTTGAAACGATTAAGTGTCCCTCGTTTTTCAGTAGCACCAACTAAGGTCAAGAGTTCGTCTTACCTACACAGGCGTCACAACCCTTTTTATGGGGCGGACTTCATTCATGTATCTTCATTCCTTCATACACAGATCGTTATTCAGATCTGGAACAGAGAACGATCACCTCTGGCCCAATATCCCCTGTGATATTACTCTCGACAGGGACGATTTTGTAACCCCGACAGATTTAACGAGCACTAAACACACACTCGAGGAATCTTCGGCCGGCGAGGTTTGAACTAGCAACCTAAGGAATACGAGTCCAAAGCTGTACCAACCAGGCTATCCCGGCCTTATGTAATATTTAAATAAGGGAAGGGAATTCAGTTGATTTTATTTTATAAGTTAGTATTCACATGCATTCCCAACAAGTTAAAAAATAAGTCGGAATACAAATTAAATTGTCTAAAAAAAGCTTTGTAAAATATTTTCTTATTTAAGTAGTTAATTCCAATAGTTATTTATGAACTAAATGTTAAATGAAAATTTATAACATTGGGGTTAGAAAGTTTATTTAAATTGAACAGTAATAAATGTTTGTTGTTAATTCTAATATGTATCAAAAAGTGCATGAAAAATTAAAAATAAATAGGTTTATATAATATTTAAACGATTTTTTTAAAAAAAATTAAAATAAATAAATAAATTAAATAAATTGAAAAGTGATTTTTCTATACAGAAATATAGAAGATATCAGTCAAAATTTTTAAAGAAAGAAAATTCGAATTTCCTCTATAAAAAACTTTAAATCACAGAATCGTCATTTTCAATATTTTTTTTAAAAAGAACCTTTCTTAGGTCACAAATTTACTTTCTTTAAATAAAAAAAAAATATTTATGAGACACGTTGTGTGTTTTTAATTGTAAGCAATTAAGCAGTCTCTTTAAAGAATAAAGACTTAATTACCTTCTTTTTTAAACAATTAGGGATTTTACTTTTCCCATGCGACACCAAAATATTTTTGTTTCTAAATGTTGATATTATGAAGGCCCATTTTCCCATCTGAGTATTTAGTTGGCAGAGAAATGATAAATGGAGATAATTTTAATGCAATATAGCTTTCTCCATCAAACTGACATCCTTCAAAAAGTTTCAATTCGTCAAAATGTTACAGGTTGCTGGGAGAGTTGCTATATGAAGATGAAGTGAAAAATAATATGAAAAATTGGACTAAAATGATTTTAATATTTTTTTTTCGAAAATAAACATAATAAATCTATGGATAAAGCAGGAAATGTGTTAATAGTTTATGATTTTTAAATGTTTGATAGTAAAATGTTTTACTTTTATCCTATAGGAATTTAATTTTTATTTCAGTTTTAATTTGAATTCCATACTGTGAAATATTCTTTTATTTTTTGTATGTGTTAAATGAATTATTCTTCAATTTCATTTACTTAAATTAATGATTAATCAGTCACAATTTAAAATTTTATCAACAAAATTCATTAAAAGTTTTGGTTAATTCTATTTATTGTACGATTTTTTTCATATGATAAATATACATATCAGGCAATTTTTGAAATTTTACTTAACTTGGAAACGAATACAGTTTTTAATCAATAAAACATTACAGAAACTTAATAATTTGAATTTTAATGGTGTTGACATTTTTCAATGAAGGTCAATATTTCATTTAGAAGTAATAAAAAAATTCAAAATAAAAATAAAATTTTATTTAGGAATAACCTACTTTTAATGATGAA